>JAEIIH010011100.1:0-17031 GCA_018904745.1 Drosophila orosa
CACTCACTGAGATAGCATTTGCTAATAATATCTGATACAAAATCATTTGCTTTTCTAAGTGCATCATGACCACCCCCGATAGTCGTTCGGTTAAACATTTTATGGTGGAAACACTGTCGCTGAAGCCAGCCCACTCAACCGAACCGAACCGAACCGAACCCAACCCAACTCACCCGTCCCAGCGTATTGTTGTCGTGTATCGCCTGCTGCAGGATCTGCAGATTGTAGCTGGTGAACGATAACCAAATCAGGTCACCAGGATATCCGTGAAAGTGGTACGTGCATGTCGTATTCGGCGGAAGCGTGTGACGCGGACTCACAATGCGTCCCATGCGGCCGCGACGCGAGAATAGCACATCATCTGTAAAGAGCGGAAAAAATGAGGGGGTGAGTGCGAGGCGGAGATTATAATATTCATATCCGCATATATGATATAGATATTTATGTACGCTGCTGCGCCGAGTCACTCGCCCTTCTCGGAGCGTTTTAATATGTCCTCAGAACGATGTATGACAATCGGCTTACATGCGATTTAGGTTAATTTACAATCTGTGGCTGGTGGAGCGACTTCTCGCTTTGTTTTACTTCTGGCATACCATATAGTTAGCTGGAAATGTCTGTGGAAATATGACTTAAATGTAGGATTTTCTCTAATCAAATTCCTTCAATTTGTAAGACTTGAAACCAAGACTAGTGGCATTCTGGGCTTTATATTCTAACTTATTCTGTAGCACTTCATCCTCGGAGCCAACTTTGATAAACACTGGCTACGGATACAATGTTAAAGCTCCATCCAGTTGCCTAATGTTGCTATTCCGGCACTCGGCTTTAATTAAAGTTGCCAAAGGGAAGAGGCAACAAAGAAGCGGCGAAACGAGCCGGGCTAACAACGCGGAGTGCAAACCAAAACCCAGAGCTACAGAGTTTCGGCCCGGGACAACTTTGGCAACTTTTGATTCAAGTGACAAATTAAAAAAGGCAACGGGAGCAAAACATTGCCGCAAAAAAGCGGAGGAGCGAAGGCAAAAAGCAACATCTACTCGGCGTTTCAATTGGCAAAAGTCGCCACGTTTCGTAGCAATGCGCCAGCCGGGAGGAAAAGCCGGTGGGGGAAATGGGAAAGACGAGGCGGCTGGCTGAAGTGCCAGTCGATATAAAGGAAACAATCGTCAACGGTATCGATGATAACACCTGCGTCGATTCTAGCCGCTGCGACAGCTTTTCCAACTTGTCGGCGAAAGGGAGGCCGGAGACTTTTGATGTGTGCCGTGCCGCATCGAGTGGCAGACAGAAGGGAAAAGTTGGTGCAGCTGCCACAAGGCAAAAGTTGTCGGCCCGTTGGGCTCCGTTTTTTTTGGGTGGGAGAACGCAGAAGTTAAAGATCCCTGCTGGCTGGAAAGAGGTTTCCTTGCTCGAGTACACATTTACAAAATGTGGTTAATTCTTAATTTAACTGAAATCTGGCGCTTACATAATGTTTCTTTCCACTAAATTGGTGACCTAGTTCTTCTTATCAAATGATATTTGATAGTAAAACAAAGTAAACCACATGTATAGTGAATAATATAAGTATTTTCTCTATTTCTTGGGTAAACATGTTTGGAAAATAGAACAGATTCTAAAATATCTCAGAGATCTGTATCTTCTAACTTTGACCCAAAAGTTTGTCAAGTGTAACGGCATCGCGTTGTATTATTTTTTCCCCGTATCCCGAATGTGTGTGAGTGCTAGCTAAGTAATACGGTTTTATGAGATTTTTATTGTCACATTTCGCTGGTTGTGGCATATAAAAGTAAAGTGGCCTTTAAACATGAGCTGCTCCATCAGAGCAACCTGAATGGGAGTTTAAAAAAGTGTTGCCTACACATTGGGCATGGCGGTAAGCGGTGGTTGGGCGAAGAATAATAAAAACATTGTTTCGAAAACCTCAAATCCATTGTTCATTCCATTTCTGTCGTTTGAAATATCCAAATCAAATTTAACTCATATTTCAAATGCATGAGTGTACGTACAGCTTTTCAGGCCCTCCTGTGCGGAGTGGCTCAACCGAAGTGAACACTCATTAAATTTGCAGTCGAAACTGTCAACAGAAATCTCAATAACATTTTTTAACACGCTGGGGAATTGTGATTTCACATATCAACTAAAATTCTCAAAATAATCGACAACTCCGCACATGAGAGATTCATATATGTACACACAGATACATAGGCAAGCTATGGCCCGGCTGTGGAGTGTATGAAAGCACAGTCCTGCATATGGCACATGAAATGTAATCATTGGCCATTCCTGCCATGGCATGTGAATTAGTTAACAGATGGCCGGGAGCACTCACATCTAGAGATGGAATATGGAAGAATAGGAAAGGAAAGCACAACGAAAAATATATTTTTGGTACATTAGCGCCATGGAATATTAAAAGAAATGGGATCAGCTGAATTATTCGAGTAATACCTTAAACAAGAAACGAAATCGAGTGAAAAATTTGAAAGTGTTGAGGAGAACACTGGTTATTTGAAAGTATACTATTGATTGGCTCTGTTTATATGTATAATTGCGAATTGTGAATTGATGATGTAACCTATTTAAGGAAATATATTTGCACATATAATCTGTTTCTAGCAAAAACTCAACTTGTATAAATTTTGAACACTTTACATTTTGGTCCTTCGAGCCAGAGAGCTCAACCTAAATATTTAACAACTCAAGAAACAATTTCAAAGCTTAAGTATTTTTCTAGTTATAATTTACAAAGTATTCCTTGTGCCATTCCAGACATATATATTCAGTATATTATATAGAAAATGCAAAAACTATCTCACGAGCCCACCTCTAATTTCCGCCAGCTACAGTTGCCCAAGTTCGCAGTAATAAATTTCGCTTCGACACATTTGCGCTGACTGCGTGGGCCATACAACAATAAGTGTTCCTTCGGCCATACCTATGGGCTATACAGCTATATATCCCAACACACACTCGGAATAATTCCAGCCAGTGCTGTGTGGGTGCGTAATAGCAGCAATAATAATAATATGCTTATCAGCTGGCCGTAAAGTGTGACTATCGAGTGGCAACACTGGGCAGGCAGGTGTGTTTGTGTGCCGGGAAGGGCCTTTACCTGGGCCAGGACCAGGTATTGGTGAAACCGCAAGCGCTGGCAATAAAATTGTTATTTTGCGATTTATTATTAGAGTGCATTTGGGCCGCCGGCGGTGGCGAAATGATGGTAACGGTTACTCGGTGGCTTTTGTATTTTTTCCTCTCGGCCAAAAACCGCAAAATGTAGTCGCAACACATTTGGGGCATTAAATTATGGGGTGTTACTCTTATTGATTGCACGAAGCTGAAGGGAAAGGGCGGGCCGAGGACGGGGCGCCTGGAACCCGTAACTATTGCTGATTGAGTAGCATTTCCATTTCCATTCATGCCCTTTTCCTCGCTGATTGTTTATTGCCGCTGCTTTTGTTGTTTTTCGATTTTCGGGCCAAACCCGTGCGCAAATTAAATAGAATTTGCCCCGCAGGCTGTTGTGCTGTATCTTCCCATGGCGAGTTTCCCAGCTCGACCTGTTTATTTTCGTTTTATGCTGCATTACATTTAACACATTCAAACAATTAGCCAGGCCAGAAACCGAGCCCGAATTGCCGACTATTTCCATCCTGTGCGATTTAAAATGCAAGTGGATGCCGCACCATATATTCGCATATATCACTTAATGGATTGTCACGCATATTTGATGGGCCTGGATTGGTTTCGTTGAATTGCCGGTAAATCGCCATAAGCCTAATGGTCATTCAACATTAATTTGATAAATACGCCTGGTTCTGTCGACTTATTTCCATAATTTTTTTCTCTCCAAATTATCGTTGCCTCGAGAACTTTTCGTCTGCTTTATTCATTTCTGATTTAATAGTTTTTTTTTATTTTATCAAGATTAAATTAAGTATTTAAATACTAAACTTAATATAATTTTAACAAGTCCTGGCTGCTGGGTCCTTCGACTCATTTCTGATTTGACTTTATTGAAGAAAATGTTTGTTAGGAGTTGGTAATTGAATTATTTTTTATAAAATATACATTGACTTGTGAATAAAATATAGTGCATTTTGAAATAGTTCCAAAAACTCCTAAGCTAAATATTGCATTGTTTATTAATCTACCAAAAATTAGAATGTCTTTATTTTTCTAAGACGATCAGAGAAAAATATTAGCAGATGTTTATTGTCATCTTTAATTGATGTAGTTACGATTTGCTAAAAATTGTTGTCTATTTTATTTGAAATTTGAAAAACAGAAGCCATTGCGAACAAATATTAATTTAAATTTATTGGTTTTAGCAGAAAATCTAATCAATATTATGAATTTTTAATAAGATTATCCGAATTTAACATACATATTCTTCCGTGCATAAACAACTGAACCACACTAAATATTTTCTAAATTGACCGATAACCGAAATTAGTGCAACGGGCCGAGCCAAATAGCGAAATATGATTGGTCCGGCCAACAAAGTAAATTAAACGTAATAAATAGTAAATGAGAAACAAACAAAAACATAAATTCCTTTGCCCCCAGTGCCACTTTTGCCGACACATTTGTTGGTCATACGAATACGTATTACGTACCACATCGAGCAAGTTAATTATGTTTTTGTGCGCGGCCAGGACCGAAATTTACAAAATTTTCAGCTGGCGGCAGAAAGTGGCTTAATAAATATATGCAGAGGCATGCCCCATGTCCCCGATGGAAACTGCCGTATTTTGTGTGTTTTCCCTAATTATTAATTTCCATGGAAAATTAAGTTGCCAAAGCTTTCAGCCAATTAATCCTGAAGGTTTCAGATAAGCCCGAACTGTGCCAAATAAAATAGATTTGCACTCTTTAAAGCAAATGGCCGGCAAATCGCTGCTCATCGCAATAAATTTGTGAATAAACAAGCTGCAATATTTTCAATATTTGTCTAACAATCAAATCCCGCAAAAAATGGCACACAGTTAATAGAAAGTTGCTGGAATTTTGCTTTTCATTGACAAATTCACGTTTAAATATTGATATTACATAAAAGCACACATATTCGAATACACCCACACTAGAGTGCAAATAAAATGTGCCGTTATGTGCAAATATGCTAATTTGTTGTTTGCCAATCATTTCCTCCCCGTTCCCCCATCCGCCGGCATCCCTTCGCCCTTCCCTGTTGCTGTTTCCCATTGCTTCCTCTTGCCATCCGCTGATTGCAAACAAAATTGCAACTCAATAAGCAAACTAAACAGCAAATATTCGCCGGCTTCTATGTATAACATCGCAGTTCCCTCTCGTTGGATATTTATCCCCCCCATGGACCATGAGCGAAAATCGGAGAAATAAAGCCAGTATTGACCGCTTTAATGTGCTCGGCTCACATTAAACTATAATTGCTTGTTCTACAGTCCCGCAAGGACTCCGAAAATAATTAATTAAATAATTTAAGGTACTTCAAAGAGATTAATATATTTAGAAATAAATAAAACAATATTTAAGTTAACAATCTAGGAACAAAAATATATATATATCAACACGTCAGACTATGCATTATTAACTAGAAACTTATATAAATAACACCGCTTAGTGAAAATGGTTTTCTTTAATTTATGAAAGGCGCTTTACATTAACCTTTCCTTCTCGTATAATTTCCCAGACTTCCTATAATTTTACATATTACACCGAGACGAAACTCCACCCGCCAACATATTAAATATAAATTCCATTGTCTTTGCCCGCTCTCCACGCCTCATTGTTTGCTTTCCCTTTCTTTGTCTTCGTCTGTTGACTTTATGAAATTAAAAATGAAAATTTCCACAAACGTGCCGAAAGAAAAAAGAGCGAAGGAAGGCAACAAAATTGAAAGGTTTTGTTTAAAGTTTGCAGAAAAACTTTACGAAACTTTAGGTGTAACAACAGCTGAGAACGGCGTTGTAAAAATGGTTTGAGCTACTTGGCTGGCGCTCCACAAGAAACTTCTGATTCAGTGAGGCATACTGGTGGTTTTCCCCAGCTATTTCATCAGCATTTAATCCGTAAATCAATGAAAAGGAAAACGTCAAAACCACTTCTGCTGAATTGGCAATTGGATAAGACTGTAACATGTCGGCCTAATAAGGGTAAAATGTGAGCATTTTTGAGGTGATTATAGCTAACTATTTTAGAATTATTAAAAAAAGAATGAAAAACTAATATTTCTAGAGAGAAGTCATACTATTCAAAGATACAATAAAATCCGTATCATTTATGTTCCAAAGAATAACAGATCTTAAGGACTCGGAAAGCTAACAGAAAACATATATAAGATAGTTCTTGAAATATTTGTAATATCAGTAAATAATATTTAAAATATTTGCAATATTTTTGTAGGCAGCTTATATAACATCCGAAGATTGTAGGGGCCAAAGGGCAAGTCATAAACCGGAAATGTTTCTCCGTTTGCAAAGCCATAAATTTCCAGCATTTGCGATTCGCATCTCCCGCTCTCATCCACTTTCCCCCAGGTTTCCATAGGCGTTTGTGTATTCCGCTTGTGCCTGCTTAGTTGGCATAAATGATATGAGGCGAATCTTACAGCGATTCATACGGGGTAATTTATTACCCGACTCAGATTGGCGGAATTATCATTCTGTGGATGTGAGAGAACAAGTTGCCATGCCAATGGACATGTCAAATATTCGCACGATGAAGTTTTTCCGCATTTGTGGACGGTTATTGCATGTGGAATGTTGGGCTGAAGTTGATTAGCACTAATTAGGGAATCCAGACGGAATCGGATATTGATTGGGTCAGATAACGCTTGGCTGACGGAGAAATCCTTTTAGGATATAATTGGTTCGGCAATTGGCAGCTATGACAATCATTTCCAGAAGAGACCTTTTGGTTAATGTCAGCAGAGAGAGCGCGATTGATGAAACATACTTTAAATGCAGAGTTTACAGGCGCTGTCAGCGGGTAAAACAAGCAAACAAATTTTAATTAAAATCGACACACGCACCGCAAACCCAGAGGGTTTTTCTTCGCTTCGGCAGGGCGAAAGTTGCACATTTAATTAAACTTAATTGGAAAAGTTATGGCCAAATCAAACCGAATTAAATATGCAACAGATTTTGTTGCGCAATCAGCGGAGAGAGCGAACTTCGGCACACAAAGCATTTGCATCTGCAGTTTATTAATCATACGCCGCGTGGTCCGGGGCCTTCTGTGCATTGATTATCGCAGAAGGACTCTGAGTAAAGCACTGCGCCCGCTGATGCTTATGAATAACATTGCCGTGACCTTTGCCGCACATATTAAATTGTCCCTGTTCCCCTGTTGATATTTTCAAATATTCAAATACAAATGCATATTGAATTTAGCGTCCTCATGCTTAATGACGGCGTTGTTTGTGTGGCCAAAACGAGTGGGAGCGCTGGTGCTGGGTATGAAACCACACACATGGCGAACAAATGAAAGCAAAATGAAACGATAAATATTTGGTTTTCGTTAAAACTTTAATTAAAATCATGCTTCTCCCCCTAATAATTTATTTGTAGCGCGCAATGCTGCTGCCCCTCCCACAAAAGGTTGGCACTCGGGGTGGCTCCTGGGGTGCGTGCTTGTGTGCGTCGATAACAAAACAATTATAGCGCTTTGTTTGCCCGAAATGTTGGCCAACTCCTTCTGGCCCCGCCCAGCTGGAAAATCGCCTTGTGTGGCTACTTGGCCATAATAAATAAATGCTTCATACGCCGGACGGGCTCCCCTAATTGAACGCGCCGCCATATTTTCACTGGAATCGAAGGAATTCGTGGCATTTTTGATATTTCTGCCACAGTTGCATTAATGGAATGCGATTTGTTATTTTTGATCAGTATTTTTCGATGCCAGAAGCCAACTTATGAATGTCTTTATTGGTTTTTAGTTCATAAATAAATGAGATCTAATACCCACCTTGCAAAAATCATTTTTGTTGCTATTTTCTAAATTTGATATTAATTTTTTATACGTTGAACTTAGAGCATTTATACTGCTATATTTCGCTGTTAAAGTTGAGCTCCCTTTTACTTGGAATGGATTATAACTATGATAGATATGGCCACCCACTGGGCCTTTCTCCCGAACAATTTCGCCTAATGATAGCAGACACATCTGTTCAATTTCCCAGCCAACGCATTAAGCCAAACCGAAGTGAGAATGGCAGGGAGTGAGGACGAAAGGCATTTCACAAAAGTTAAACGGTCAAAAATTAAGCACAAACAGAAACAACAACAGCTAAATTTGTATATATGTATAAGCTGGGAAGTTAATGAGCACAACAACAAGCCATAGAAAAGCCGTTGTGTAAGAAATAGGGAAAATAAACAGGGAATGAGTTGATTTTCTCTACACTTTTATATGCCGAAATTGCCAGCTCAAGCAAAAAACTAATTTTAAATGGGAAATCTCTCAATTTTCCGCTTCCATTTTTTTTTGTGCTTGGCAAGATAAAGAAGCATAGGAGAAAATAATAAATGCACAGCCTTTTTGGTTTGGCCAGCAAAATAAAATCTACTCAAAAGTTATTAAGTGCAAATTAATGAACATTAGCGGCTGCCATGGCGTTGCCTACTTTTGGCCACCGCTGCGGCCGCTGCACTAAATTGATGGAGCGGCTCCGGAGTTCCACAGTTCCGGGGCTTCTGGGTTCCGGGGATCCAGAGGTGCAGAAGGGCAGTCTGAAATTTCATTTAATAATTTTTCAATTAAATGCAGCTGACTGCCGACTGGGGAGCATGAAATTTCAGGAGAAACCAAGCCAAGAGGAAAGCTTAGGAGCAGAAGATGGGCGGAGGAGCTCAAGGGAGGGTAAAGGCCATGGAAAAAACAAGCTTAGGACAGAGCACATCTTCAAGAAGAATATTTACTCAACGAGGTATACTAATTAATGGCAGAGCGAGGGGCTGCAAGTTGTTGTTGAAAATATCTTCCACTCAATCAAAGTTATAGTCAAAGCCAATATATATTGTGAAAAAGATGAGATAATTATATTTGATAAATATATTAAGTATTCGTCTTTAAAGCCTTCTTTTGCTGTATTTGTTTTACTTATTTACATGTAAATATAATTACAAAAGTGTAAAATTAAATCATAACATAATAAATCTGATTTCTCCTCAAATATTTATATAATTAAAATGAAGCTAAGACCAAATCCAATCATTTCCCCATTCCTGCAGCCATTTTCCAATCCCAATGGGCACCAGCTCAACTTTCCCGACATTCTTTTACTTCTTTCAAACATTATCTGCTGCCCAAGCAATTACTCATACTTTCTTTTTGGCGGCCACATCAAGTCAAGCCTAAAAAGCCATTTGGCCGGCTTAGGCCTTGGGTTTCCGTGGGGGTTTCATCGTCTGGCCTTGAATTTAATTAAAATCTCATTTAGTCTGCTTAGATTAGGGCCAAAGGCTAATCGAGGCTATATAGTTTCGTTCACTTCCATTAAATTACGAACACCTCCGCGACTCCTTCTTCGCGAAACTACTCCGATTACACTACATGAAAAAGAGAGGCTTTCAGCAGTTATTCGTTTGTTTTTCTGACAATTAAGCAGCCAACCGCGTGGTCAACCAAGAACCATTTACAATTTCAGTATTTATAAAAAATTCAACCTATATCTACATTCAGAATCAAGAATCAAACGGATACAGACCGAAAAGACTCGAAGGAATAATTCGAAGGCCAGCAATAAGTACACATCTGCACCTTTACCTGATTCCCGCTTTAATTGCCATAAATAATGGATATTAATATTAAACAATGGTAGTTTTTCTTACCTGGATTCGAGGCATTAACGTGGAATTCACAGAGGTTTTTGGTCCCTTGGGCGAAGTCAAACGAATCGGAGTCCGTAAAAAGTATGTCCACGTCCAGTTCAAAGCCCCGATTCGGAATACCCTGCTGCAAGGGAGCGGAAAATGGGCTGGAGTGGAAGGCCACCAGCATTTCAGGACCCCTAAAATATAAGAATTCAATAGAAATTAAATACTGGCTTATATCTTAATTTGTATAAAGTTATAGATCAGTAATGTTTCTGGTAACTTTCTGTCGAATAGCTAAAAAGGGCTTTTATTAGTACGTAGGATGCAAGTTCAAGGAAACTTTTAGTGTTACAGTTTATAAAATTATATTCAATTTATCAAGTATAATATATTTTATATTAAACGACGTGTTTTACAAGACTTTGGCTAAAAATCCGCTTAGCAAGAGAGCCCTTTAGAGCTTTATTGCCTTACAAAATTATTAAATTCAGCTCAATATGGGCTTACTTATTTGTTTTAAATTCTATAAAACTTGCCAATAAGTGGCTTCCGCCCCCACGCGCTTGAGAAGTTTCTTTCAAAGAAATCTCAGAAGTTTTGCCCAATATCGCGCATACGCCCCGTTGTATGGTCGGCTGGCGCTGCTCGTGATGTTTGTCCATAACCAGGCCACTGGCACTCCAATTAGAGGCGTGAAAAAACTTCAGCTCACATAAATTTAATTTGCACAATTCGGCAAACAAGAAAAGTCGTAAACTTTTTGCCCACGAAAGAGGCAACAAACCCAAAACAGCCCGAAACAATCCGAAAAGCCCACGAAATAGCACAAACAAGCGGCGTGGTGGGCGTTTTGCCAAAATGCCGACGAGCTACGCCCAAAAGTATGACGCAGTGCTCGCCCGCTTTGTTTTGGGCTATTTAAAGTGTCCGCTCCGTCTGGTTGTTTGCATTTTTGCTGCCAAATTAACTTTTTTCGCCATTGTCTCGTTGGTAAGGCTGCCGCCTGGGTGGGAGCTGCCGGGGAGGTGTACGAAAAGTTTTAGGCAAATTTTTTGGCATAACAAAGTAACTGAGTCGAGTCGGGCCAAAAATTTTGCCGTTTGTCTTTTGATTTTTCTGGCCAAAAATTATGAAATGTCAGTCGCCTGTGGGTGTTGCACCAAAACCATTGCTTTCCCGCTCCCATTTTCTCTGTCTGTATTTGTAGACGGCGCGTCGCCAGATTTTTTGGTGGGCGGAACCGAGCTGCAGGGAGGCGGTGTGTGTGCTTGGGGCAAGAGGTGAATCAGCAGCCATGGAACTGACATCGAGTGCTCATAAAGCTTTGGATACTAACGGCCAAGAGGACAATTTTCATTCAAATTATCATTTCGACTCAAATTTAATTTTAATAAAATTCTGCAGACTGAAAAACCATTTTAAATATTCTGTATAAATTTCATTTCAATGGCAGCAATGAGTGAAATTTGTCGACGAATCAATATATCAATTTGATGTTCTATTCAATAGTGAAGATGCATTTGAAAATGATATGTTTATGTTTTAGGAAACTAACCAAACGGCAACTAGCCGGGAATTTAATGCTAAAGTGCAATCTAAAGTACTTTAAAAACCTCTCGCCTGGTAATAGCGTCCCAAGGGGATAGAATCGAATTCCATTTCCAGGTATCCCCCATATTTTCCATTCGGTTAGCATGCCGCATTCATGACCATATAAATTACGTTCAAAGTTTTCAATTTAAACATCAAATTGAATTTTTATTGCCCGGGCAAGAGGTGGCCACATACGGCGTATGCGTAATATGGCTTGGCATAAAATAAAACAGAAACTGAGCTCCCTTGTACCCACACACACCCACCTAAGCCAGGACTTTGAACACTTAAAAAGAAACGCACACGCAGAGGATGTCAAAAGCCATCAAACATGGCCAACAAAATGGCTTTTTAATACGTGTAAGTATGGCCAAGTGTGAGTGGCAAAGCTCCTTATTATTTAAGCGAAACGTGCTCTTGGACGGAGGCGCTGGATTAGAGGGGACTGGCGGGGGCCGTCATTGCTTGTGGAGCAGCTGCAATGATTGTGTCAGTGCCAAGTGCAATAAACTGCAAATGAAAAGTAAATTAATTTTTAATAAAGCGACACAAATGCCGGGTCCCCGGCCCCACTCCGGGACCCAGGAATTCACCAAGGGGATGTCCTGGTTACTCGGGAATGCCCTTTTCGCCTGTTCTCTGTGTGTGGGTGCACTTTAAAAAATTAAACTGCAAACTTTATAACTGTCTTCACTATTTATTTTTGAAGTTACAAGTTTGGTTTGATATTTGAGAGGTGTTTTATATATTTTAATTTTTAATATACATTGTATATTGTTGGGGTACTACATTTTCTATATAACTAAAATCAATTTAAGCTTGACAAACATTTTTCCCGAGTGAGCCCCAGTTTTTGAATGTGCGTACTTGCGTGGCATTTGGTTACTTTATGGCTTGCGGCACACTTGTGGGTGTCGTAAAATCAACACGAATCCATAGCCAAGGGCCCTCCTCGCTCCGGTCTTTGGCCCCCGTGCCTGCCCTAAAACGCCGCTCCTTTGTCGGTTATCAATACACGTAAACTCCTCCGAAGCGTCAGAGTGTCCTGACCGCAAATGGCAGCGCAGTATCCTCCCAGAACCTCCGCCCCCGAGACTACGGACTTGCGGTTAGCCCGGGGGTTTCTGCTGCTTCTGCATGCCCGGTGTTTGGCGGTGAACTCCGGAGTGCAAGAGAATTTCAAGTGATTAAAGGACCGGAGCCTAAGAGAATTATACGCAATTTTGGAAGCCGCATGAAGGGGGTTTCCGATTTGGTAAAAAAGGCTGATTAAACTAGTGGGGAAATGCACTTGCTGTTCCCCAGATTTATTAGTTTTACCAGGAATATAAATTGGATTTAAGAAATAAATCATTGAGTAAATAGATTTTATATTTATAACATCATTTGCTTACTGACACTGAGTTTAATCTAAAGATGTGTTAAATGTCTAAAGTGCAAAATAATATTAAACATATAAGATAATAACTATATATCAAGGCACAGCTTCGTTCTACCCATAATCTCTTAAGATGCTTATCTAATTATTGATTTATTATTTAAGTTATATGTATATACATAGAAATACATGTGTATATAGCATTTTAAGCACATAGTAAATGAATTTGCATTAAACTATGAGGCATTACGTTCTTAAAGCAAAGCCTTATTCAGACAAAAACCCCTTCCAAAAAATTAGTATTAACCGAGAGTAAACATCCCCCCCACTGAGTAGCCCGATTTTCAGGGAACCTAATCCGCAAAGTGCAACCACAAAAAACAGGTGGAGCGGAAAGCGGATGTTAGGCAGGAGAGGGGGTTGAGTCTTGCCATAAAAAATTAATATGCAATTTAAAAAGTTATCGCTTTGAGTTTTTCTTTTCTCGGCTAACAAAAATTAACATTTACTTAGAGGAAAAGCAACAGCTGCTGCTGCGCTGCTGCAGCTGGGGGGAAAGCCCAACTTTTCCAGCTTTTCCGTCCCCTCAAAAAAAAAAAAAAGCTGCGGAACGAGAGAAAAAGAAACCAATAAAATACGAACGTCTCACGGCACCTTTAGCTTGTTGCAATTTTAAGTTGCGCTGGGAAATTAATAATTTTCGTGTAGCTTTTCCCACACCTTCTCCCCCTCTCTCTCTCTCTTTCTCGCGTTTTCCATCGTCCCTGTGTGCATATGCGATTTTCCCGAAAGTCAGGGAACCATGTCTGAGGTGAGAAGTAAAGCGAGCGATGTTTGCCGGCGGAGGGGAAGGACTCTCCCCGTCACGTGTATGTGTGCATTTATAATTCGTATGCTCATGTCGCATACGACGTTGACAGAGTGTACAGAAAACAAATTATTATATTTTGAATGCCAAGATTTCGGTTTTTAATAGGATTCTATCATAACAGCTTCCGTTCTATGAACTAAAAATAAAACTAATAAAGTGGTACAATGCGATTAAATTTATTCCTAGCACAGAACCTCCCTTTTCGTACTTATATTTTGAGTTAAAGACAAAAGGAATACTTTATGTATTGCAGTGTACTAAAAAAAGAAAACGTGGCTGTTGAGGGATTGGTGAGGGGTTGAGGAAAGCGGTGCCCGAGCAACGGTCCTGGCTTCTTAATGCCGTTTTTCTTGGGCACCCACTTTTCCATCAAGTTCTCTGAGCGTCTTTTGCTTCGTTCGTTTTCTCCTTCATGTGCATATTACGCTCTATGCATATTTGATGTGCCCCTCCGCCTCTACCCGCGTCTCCTCTGGCACCTGTGCACGCTTATAAGATTTTCCCAAGGATACGGAAAGGATGTCAATAAATGCGAGAGTGCAACTCATTAAGAGATTAAGGGCCACAAGGCTGAGCGATCATCGTCATAGCGCAATCTGTATAAACGACCAGTTATAATTTGTTAGAAGCTAGTAAATAAAGTATTCAGGGAAAACTTTGCTCAGCATTTCCTGGAAATTCTGAAAATGTTTCAAGGACTCGAGTAAGAATTGCAGTTTTAAATATTTTAGGATTGTACTAGATAGGAACAGTATAAATTTGAATTAATTTCCTACAAATTGTAGTACTGTATCGAAATTTAAAACCATGTAATAATTATTTAAAAAAAGCTGATTATACAACATTTTCCTTGGGAATAAAAACATTAAAATTCGGTAGGAATGAGATTGCAACTGATTTCTCCTCGTAGATATTTTTACAGCTGCATAGCCGCCAGAAAAAAGACCGCTGAAAAAAATCAAAGTTTATGTGCCTGTCTGAAGAGGTCACCGAGTGGCCAAAGGAGACCCTGCGGGGGAGCCAACTTTTGGCCCTGACCGAAGACCGAAAGACAACAAAAACAAATTCTTGAGTGCTAGATAAATGGCCAAAGGCGTCGGCAAGGGGAGCCAAGGTGCCCTAGGATGAGAAGGGAGCGGGCTGAGGGGGCGACTGGGCCACTTGAACGCCATGTAAAGGCGTGGGCGTGGCTGAGAGCTGCATTCGAGCGTTTCGGGGATGTCCTGGAAGTGTTTTTAAGTGCTTCGAGAGCAGACCCCCAAGAATTTATGACAATCTAAACCAAATGAACTGGTGGTTCCGGATTTCAAGTGATAAATGTGTTATTTGTTTTATGGTCTCTAAATTATTCAAGGTAACCTAGTGAGAGACAAGAGTGCAGGAAAATTACCTTTAAAATTTAACAAATTCGAAGTTGTACATTTGTGATTTAAATTAGAAGTGCTAAATATGCAAATATGGGAGAGAGACATCTGAGAAACAAGAGTTTTGCTTATTCTACCTTTAAAATTTCTGCAAAAAGTTCATATGCAACTTGCACTATTATTTCTATATATATTTTTACATTTCCTGGCACTGAGGGCATTATTATATTTCGTTCTGCGTTCCCCAGAACAAAGTTCTGAACCCAAAAAAGGATCGTACTAATGAGGGAACGAGTTCTAAAAACTAAACTGAAACTACCACTATTAGTAGTTGCATTTTAATTGCTTAAACCCAAACTGTAAGCCGCAGCAGGTAGGCATGTGAGTGTGTGTGCCCGACCGCTGGAGTTTGAAAACTTGAAATTGCTTTTGAAAGGCTGGGGCGTCTTTAAGAATTTATGGCTGATGATCTAAGTGCTGGCAACTTGGCAACTAATGAGCAAAATTCTGCCATTGCATAAATCACATGCATCAAAATGTTTTCAATAGATGGCACAAGCAAAGTTTCAAACGTGCGCCGGGATGCTTCCTGCACCATAATGCGTTTTCATGTGTGAATGTATCTCTATCTCGAGCTTCGTATCTCTTTTTCACTTTTCGGCGTCCGTCCTTCGGCTTCTGTCTGCCGAGCAACCCAATTTCCGGTTTTGCTTAAGCATTGCGCACAATTGTAAGGCGCACCAACACGCGGACAGGCCATGCATCCATGTGTGTATCTATGTGTGGCTTTGTATCTATGTGTAACTGAATTGGAACACATGCGCCCCGGGCCAAAACTGCAGTGCAGTGCACTAGGCTGCGGTCCTTCCTCACACACACACTCGCAGTGATGGAAGAAGAAAGCCTCTTCCATCGCTCCACAGTGGTTGAGAAACCACGATAGAAAAATCACGAAGGAAAATTGTAAATTACCGAATTAAAAACGAAAAGAGCTCGAAAATTGAGAGGAGAATGCAATGATATTTTACTTAGTTTATGAAATTAAGAAAAGACTGTTTTGCATTCTAAAAAAATACCCTATCCTTCCTTTTTTTCTGTTGTTCTCTGCCTCCATTTACTTATTCAAACTATAGGAGCTGTTTTACAAAAAAGATATTATATTTCCATATATTTTCCACTCGTCCCAGCTGCTAAGTGAGGTTTCGAACCATGGTGTGATCTATAATCAAAACTAAGGCTCTTTTAAAATTATATTTAAAACAAAATATTATATTCCCAATTTTGGATTATCTTTTTAACTTTTTATATTTTTAACTGCACCTTTTCGCATCACTATGGGCGCCACACACACAAATGCACTGTGGCACACTGCCACACACCCATGCTCATTAAAAATGTCTGTCTATCTTTTCTTGTAAATGTATTATGAGCCTTGCCGAGCTCATATTTAACTTTTTCATAAAAGGGGAGAAATGGCGTTAAATAAATGTCCTCCGTCTGCACAACTTCTTCCTTGCCCCTCGGTCCTTTTCCCTTATTCATGATTTATATTAAAGAAGCATAAAATCATGATATTCTAGGGAATGTGAAGGTTTTTGGCTTACCGTGAAACAACGCGTGGCAGCCAATCTCCGCCGCAGTATTTGGCCAAAACAGGATCGTTGGTGGAACTGCCGTCATAGAAAATCAGGTGATCCCTTTCCCCTGTACAGTCAGACCACGCTCGGATGGATCGCGACGTTTTGTTGAAGCTGGCAATTGAACTGTACAAATAAATTTAAGAATAATTTTAGATTTAAATAAGTAAATATGTAGATGGGTAAAGCGAGAATATATAAGGCGAGTGGATGTAGCCATTTATTTGTTGCTAAACAAACCAGAACGCCAGGAGTTTTAGCTCACTTTAATTTTCTCAAGACATACTTAATTTAAAAAAATGGTTTATTTAAAAAATATTATTACTCTTATTACAATATCAAATAATTTTTTCAGCTGATCTCAAATTTATGAAACTGTTTCTTA
>JAEIIH010011101.1:0-18013 GCA_018904745.1 Drosophila orosa
AAAATTATATAGCAAACCGGATTAAATAGATAAATCATTGATAAATAAATATCCATTAAAATATTTATAAATATACATATACCCATGACAGCATTATTATAAGTGGTTGCATAAATTTACGTGCGGCTAATAACGAAGGTCCTCTTCCAGAACGTTAATATCCTGTGTTTCGGGTGCTCAATCCCTGATTTCTGTCTAGCAATTAAAAAATGTAATAAAAAATATACATAAATAAACAAATACAAAGATTTCATGTAAAAGATCTAATATAAATAATTTAAAAGATTTCAGTGAAAACGAAATAAAAATGTCAAATTTATAACCTTGAGTTGTGTGGAACTTTATGACATATTCATTAAAATTCGTTTGACTTATTCTTTTTTTTTATAGCTTTTAAATATTTAGTACAAGTTTCTAGTTAGCAAAATGGGTTTTTCAGAAAAACGAAATGTTTATTTGGAATACGAATTATAATACGAATTATAATAAATCTGTCTTTCTGGCTCATCCATCATCTAGTTTTCAGCTGAAGAAGACGCTTTCTAAAAATTGTCTAGCTCGCAATGATAATGTTAGTAAGTAAATCAAATAAATTTAAATATATAATATTTTAAAACAACAAAACTGCCCTTGCAGTGGTCGACAGTATTCATCTTCATGGCCGTTGCTCAACTGGAAGTCCAAGGAGCCCGTAACCCGATAATTCCTATTCGCCCCACAAGAACCACTGGTTCCCTTAAATGTGCCCAACTGATTTCTGAAAAAGGTGGATTCATTTTCTATCCGGGCCGCGGAGGAGCTATTCCGATTCCAGGCACCAAGGGAGGATTACTAATTCCAGGCTGCCTTCAAATTGTCTATGATTTAAAGGAGGGCAAAGTGCTCAGAGCCTTTGAGGATCTCAAAAGCAATGATCTTGGATCTGCTGAACTTGAACTTGTTGAAATGGAGAACTCTGATAATAGCCAAACCACAGATGAAGTCCCAGAAGCTAAAAGCAAATACCCAATAGTTGACCTCGAGTATCCGTGACTTACCTTTAAGATCGTATTTTTCTGTATTTAAAAGCACAGTTAAAACCACTTATTTAGCTGCTAAAAATGCTCTTTATTGGAAGGCAGACTAGTAAGTGGCTCTGAGATCTCGTGGAACCGACCCGCCCAGGCTCGAGTGTCCACCCGAAATGAGCTCTTTTCAAAGTGCACCGCTGGTCGAAGGTCCTTGCTAAATCGCAGTCCCGTATAGCGTTCAATTTCCTCCACCTTGGCGCGATGATTGCATAACTTTCCGCCCACCGACCGGCTGTTCTCAATGATAAAAGCCTCGACGAATGGACACATCCCGGGAATTTGGCTCTCCACTATCAGCACCTTGAAATAATGCGATGGCACGGGCATGGGTAGCCAATCGTAGACCTCATATTTCATGGACCATTGGCCGTCTTCGTGACTCGTGGGCGTGTACATTGGTCCAGTGTAGGTGTACACTGAGCCAAACTCCTGTGCCCTGCTGACCACATACTTCTCCAGATCGTTCCATATCCTACGCTTGAAGGCCTTACTGATTCTCATGGATCCACCGCTCAAGACGTAGACGTCGTTGTAGCGGAGATTCAAGGAGCTATAGCCGGACCGATCAGTCTCTATCTTCTGGTAATCGCCGCGAAAGTGCTCACAGATCCAGCGCGGTGAATTGGTGCGCATATCCTGCGAGACAATGTAGTCCTTGTGGACCAACAAATTCTCCGTGCTGGGCAGGCCGTACTTAATTAAATCCAGCAGATCCGTAGTGCTTGCTGAGTCGGTTTTTATCAAACAGAAAGCACTGACGAAATCAACAAGGGGCGACACAACCAACTCTTTGAACTTGTCACCAAAGCTTATGGAACGATTCCACAAACGGTTCTCGTGATCGGTCCTGAAAGTGGATAGCTTTTGGGGAGAAGGAAGAATAAATAAATATATATTTAAAGCTATGAGCCCACTCACTATGGGATACAGCCTATGGCGATGATGGTAGATATAAGGATCTCTCCGGATCAGTCGAAACAGTTCCCTTATAGACACCTCCTGCTGGGTGAAGGCTCCACAGAAAAATCCAGTTACTCCCGCCAGTGCATAAAGAGCATACTGATGTACTGGTGGCGTATCGTAAGACATATTTCGGGGAACAACAATTTGGCTAATAATAAAATATAACATAAATGTGACAACTAGGACAAGGCCTGCTCAAAAGGCACTCATTATCCGCTTTAAATCGACTTATTTTATTTCTATATTCAAATTTTGTTTATGATCAACCAAAGTCTCGAAAAACCTGTGATTCACTGGGATAATTGCTGCCAAACAACGCGCTTCTCCTCAATCCATCAAAGAACTTCAGACCGGCGTAGTGCTCGATCTCCCGGATGTCACAGAGAAAGGATCGCAATGTCAAGCCATCCGATATTGGGGCATTTGGCAGGACATATCCCTCCATATAGGGCTTGCCCAGATTATGATTGGATTCCACAATAATAACCTTGAAAAAGTGAGTGGGAACCGCCACCATATTAATTCCAATCATGTCATACTCCACTCCAAATTTGCCACCAGCCCTCATCTTTGGCTTGTACAGGGGACCCGTGCACACGTAAACGGAGCCGTAGCGATCGACCAGCGATCTCACATATATCTCCAGCTGGTTCCAAGCGCCCTGATTGAAGCCTTTGCCAATTTGTGGCGCAATGTTGGTGAGAAAGAACGTGTCCTGGCAGTGATTCTGCTGCGAATAATGATTCCCAGCGGCGGCCAGATGACCGCGATCGAAGCCGGATCTCTTATAGTCCGTCAATTCGGACCGGAAGTTGGAGGGCACACTCATATCCGGCAGAAAGGGTCTTCGTCCTCGTCGCACTCGTTCGGAATGGATGCTATCCGCCTGGAGGTGTTCACACACCCAATGGGCAACTCGGTTCCGGCGATCGTAGGAGAGCACAAAGTCACTGTACAGCCGTAAGTCATCCAGACCCGGGAAGCCGTACTTCATGATCTGTCGCATACGGTGGTCGGCCTCTTCGTGGCTCTCAAAGAAAGAAAACTGGAAAATGGAGATTCAATTAAATTGTAGTAATTAATTTCAATAGGAGAACTCTTACCACTTCATAAATTTGGGGACTGACATAGTAGACATAGGGATCCCTTTGTATTAAATCCTGTAAACGTCTCCGGGCATGTTCGTGTTGAAAGTACATGCCAGCCACAAAGGATGCACTGACTGCCGTGACACCCAGGACCAAACTTAGTCCCAGAATATGCCATTTATGGTCCATGGGCTGGACCTTACATTAAGCCCATCTGTTAAATAAAACATAACCTTAATGAAGGCTTTCTCCTGGCTAAGTAAAAACAAGACTTAATATTCAAATATATTCTTATTCATTCACTCAATTCAAGGTCTGGATAGTGGCCAAACTGGTGGTCAATTCAACATCTATAGAATTTGATAGTGGATTGATTACGTGACTGGTTACCGGATTGTCTGTCAGACTGGCTACCGGATTCTCTGGCAGACTGGCTACCGGGTTGTTTATCAAACTGGCAACTGTGCTGGGTACTTGGGTATTGATATAGCTGCGATCCAGTCCCTCGAAGAACCGCAGACCCGTGATATTCTCTATTTCCCGGATATCGCAGAGAAGGGTCTTCAGGTCCACGTTATCGTTCAGCGGCGTGTTGGGCATCACAAAGGCCTCCGCATGAGGCGTGGAATCCGGCTCGAACTTGGGATCGATCACCAGGACCTTGAAGAAGTGCGTGGGCACGGCAACCATGATTCTCTCCTCCGTCTGGTACTCCAGGAACCAATTGTTGGTTTTGATCTCCCGGGGCAGGTAAATGGAGCCCGTGTAAACGTATACGGTTCCATGCTTTTGACTCATCTCGTTCACGTGCCGGAGCAGTCGCTCCCACACGGCGAGATTGAAGCCTCTGTTCAGGAAAGGCTTAATGTTGGATAGGAAAAATACACGGGCTGCCTCCGACTGGTTAAATGCTCCCGCAGAAGCAATAGATGTTGCGGAATTCCCGTAAATGGGAAACCTCGCCAGATCCACTCGCTCGCAAATCCACTCTATGGAGGAGTTTCGACGATCGAAGGAGGTCACAAAGTCGAAGGCCTCGTTGAGACTGATATCATTTGTGCTGGGGAAGCCGTACTTCATGATCTCCGCCAGCTTGTGAGTATTCTCCCCAACCCCCACGAGTGCTGTGCTCTTGGCTTTCACCGTGAAGATACCCAGCTAAAAGAGAGAGCATTAAATAAGAGTAAAAAGGTTGGTTTAAAACAAATTACCAATCGGTACAGCTTCCGGCGGATGAAGTAGGCATGGGGATTGCGCTGCTCCAGTCGTTGGATATTTCGCAGCACATCAATGTGCTGATAGTAGGCGCCCATGGCAAAAAAAGAGCCGGCTGTGGCCGCCAGAATACCGAGGATGCCCGCAGTGGGCATTTCTTTCCATCAATTAATCACTCAACAACGATAATTTAAAGCTTAAAAATATGAAATGATTTTTGGGAAAGCATAAACCTTATGTGTGTCCTATTCCCCTTTTGATTTTAGAATATAATGTGACTTTGTTGAGCTTGGAACACCTCTTAAATAATGGAGAATTTTCCAGAATTTCCCTTTGACTTTTTCAGCAGCAGTTAATCTGCAAAGTTGTCGTGTCCAAGTTCAGAGCGAATCTACAGGCAACACTTGGCTGCACTTGCCAACTGCATTAAGTCAATAGAAAAAGTTGCAGTCATCGTTGCAGCGTCTGAAAACTAAAAAGTCCTTAGGACAAAACATCCCCTAACCGCCCCCCATAGCTTACATCACCCCAAAAACCACATAATAAGCGTTTCGGGGGCTGCTATGCCTGACTAAACCAAAAACGGCGTCAAGATTTATTCACCAAATCTCGTCGTACTTTGTTATGCTTAAAAATGTTAGTTGTGGATTTACAGTTTTTCGGCTTTTGGCCACAGAAAAAGTTTTCTGCCCCGAGCAGAAAGTTTGAACGGTAAAGTGATGGAAAGTGTAAAGGATTTAAGGCTGATGAAGTGAGGCAGGAAATGAGGAAGAGTAGGACTTTGGATATTGGATATTGTTAAAGAAATTTGAGTTTTTAATTATTTTAATATTGTTTAAGTGCAAGATTTAAGCTTATACAATATATTTAAAGCCTCAATTTATAGCACTAAAAAAGGTTTCCCTTTAAGAAACCGCCTGGGGAACAGTTGACAAGGAAAAGCAGGAGAAAAACTTTCGCTGACATTTGACAAAGGTTTTGCCAAAGTAGGCAAAGGAAAAGCGCTGTAAATTCGTTTTTAAAATGGAACTATAACCAGGCCTTCTAGTGTCCCAGAACCCAATTCAGATGTGCCCCTCTAGCTCCAACATTTCAATTCCACATCCATTTTGTGGAGCTTTTGAGCCAGCCGCGAGGCATTGCCAATTAATTTCCAACGTCTAATTGGTGGTTTGCCAAATTCATTGGCCTCCTGGGCACACGGGTGGGTCCTGCCCCTTGGCACCGTTTGCATATTGATTGATGTCTGGAGGTCCCTTTGGCACTATTCATAGTGAAGCCTCAATGCTTGCCATGACGGAGGATTTTCTAATCAACAGGACTCGCCCAAAATTTGCATAATTAAAACGTTTTCAGTTTTCTCCTTGGCTCAGGTGAAGCCACGCCCCAAAACATTTTCCCGGTTTCTTTGCCAACGAAAATTGACTCGCTAAGTGAGTGAAAATTTGTCGCCTCATTTGAGTTTGGATTAATGAATTATGTACTTCGGGGCTGCTTAATTAAGCGAGCTTCGAATGTGATTAGGGGCCAGGCAATTAGCCGATAGGTCTGAAAATTTTCAGGATCTGCGATAATCATTTGCTGACTGACAGCCATAAAAATGTTGCCTTGGGGTTTTCGACAAAACCGAAACTCATTACGGCCAGGGTATTATCATTTTTTTTTTCTCCCTTTACAGATTTTTACAGCAGGTCAACTTAATGGGGTAATTAACTTATCTGGGTTAGAAAAGGGTGAAAAGGTTGGATTTTTATTTGCTTTTTTACTCGGGGTTAAAGCGAAACATGTGCCGGGGGAGTCAATTATCGTTTGCAGAGTGAATGTTTTTGTTTTACAGCAATTAAAATATATTTTTTGAGTTCATTTTCTTAAAAGCTTGTAATCAAATTATTTATTTATTGGTTTAAGTCATTAGAAGGAACTGACATGATATAATTTCGGAATGATACTTATATAGTACATAACTATGGCTAGGACTAATCATATATCATTTAGAGATCCCAACAATTAACACTTTAGCTGCCGGTGATGCCTACTATTAATTATAGCGATCATTGAAGGGAGAGTGTCATATATACAAATGTACATATTTGTACATATATGTATATATTTATAGAGAGCAAAATAGATTACGGGGAAGCGAGAGCGCAGACATGGGGTCGCCGTGCTCTCCGATCAGTTCGAGTTCCAACGCTCGTGGGTTGTTTTTTGAGAGTTTCGTCAGTTAGTTGGGCCCACAGCGTTGAGCAGGTCAGATCTGCGGATCTCGTTCTTCCGGAGAGCGTAAATCTATATCGGTGGAGCTAGGTCATCGCACGCAATAGATCACTTTAAGAACTCTTTGACGAGATTCACTTGATCGGTCAGAAGTCCCACGGGCGATCCCGAGAGTAAACATGATCTCGCAGCTGGGACGAATCGGTGTTATTAGTGTGGCGATTTTGGCATTAGCTGCCCTTATTGTGGGTGAGTCTATTCGCAGAGGGAAGGCTTAAACTACACTATCAAGAAGGTTGCCTTTTCTTGTTAACTCTCTAATTACAAATATAAATAAAATGTGAAATCACCCATTAGCATCTCCGGCCACCACTGAGGAAACCGCTCTAAATCCCAATGCCAACTGCAATTATACCCTCATCAAGTCCAAGACCTTGGGTGTGGACCCCTCGTTCTGGAAGAAGTTCTTCAAACACTGGATACCCTTCGTTGGCAGTTCGCGGAGTAAAATGCAATTCATACTCTTCAAGCGGGATTTTGCGGATTGCGGAAGGGAATTGTTCATTGGCAATGTGGAAAATCTCAAGAACTCGGGCTTCGATGCACGTCATCCCACGAGGTAAGGGGATTTCCTGGGAGATTAAAGGCCCAGATTGCGCGAATCGATTGGGGGGAACTTTTTCGCTTGACATATTGTGGGGGAAAGTAATTGTGCAACAGTCAATTTGTTTACATTTAACTGTATAAAACAATTACTTGAAAGCTGTTAAAACATTTTCAGACAGAACAATACTATTGATAGTGTATTCAGTATTCCTATTCTTTAACGGCTTTTACGTCAGAAAGCAACTAATTATTGAGAGAGCAAAACAAGCTAATGAACAATGATCGCAATGCAAATATTTGCCAAATTCTCTCACTAAATTTAATTTTTATTTCGAGATTAAAACTGGTTTGTCATATTTTTATTTTGACACTGAGCTTTCGTGTGGCCTACAGCTCTCTTATCGATCATTGAGTCATTGCCATTTCACTGACGCTTGCCAATTATTTAATTATTTTTAATCTGTTGCGCAGAAATGTTACAAGAATTGTCAATTAAAAAATTATAAATTAATGGAAGGAGAAGAGACTATTTATTTATTAGCTAATGAGCTATTTATTAGAAATAATGGCAGGTCCAACACACGTTTTGCATTTCGAAAAAGTGATAAGATAAGGAATGGATGATTTGCATGAGATAAGATCTGTTTACTTTAAAAGGGCATTGATATTTACAGCTGATGTTATCATTTTACTTAAGCTTCCTTTTAAATTAAAATTGTTTTCTTTTTGGTTGAAAGGTAAAAAAAGCAATTTTAAAAGAATTCATTAGATTTATATGGTTTCAGGTTTATTAGAACTTTTATTCTTTAAGTAATAATTTCATTATTTCAATCAAGATATATCTGAAATGGTATATTAGTCTTAAAAGAAACATCTCCTTATTAAATTGTATATATTCTACTCCCACAGAATTGTCATTCACGGCTGGATGAGTCAGAGCAAGGGCTCTCACATCAGGAAGGTAAAGAACGCTTATCTGAGCCTGACTCATCCTGGCCTCAATGGAGAGCCCCCGCGTTACGAGGACTTCAACGTGATCGTCTGCGACTGGAGCAAGATTTCCACGAATGTCAACTACTTTGAGGTGGCCAAGACAGTGGAGGATCTGGGTGCCCTGCTGGCGGATCTGGTGCGACATCTTCACCTGGAGGCCAATCTGCACTACGACGATGTCTACATTATAGGACACTCGTTGGGCGCTCAGATTGCTGGCAGTGCGGGCAAGCAAATCCAACCATATAAATTCAATACCATTTACGCCCTGGATCCGGCTGGTCCTCAGTTCCGGGATCAGACCGATGAGTACCGAATCGATGCCAGCGATGCCACCTACGTGGAATCCATCCAGACCAGCGTCAGCTTTGGCTTTGAGCAGCCCGTGGGACATGCCACCTTCTATCCCAATTATGGAAAGAATCAGAAAAAGTGCTATGTGTATGGCTGTTCGCACAAGAGGTCTCATGATTATTTCGTGGAAACGCTGACGAGTCCGGCGGGCTTCTGGGGACCGCGCTGTGAGCGTCACGATGATGGCACCTGGATCCTCCTGCTCAGCGATGGCGAGTTCCGGATGGGAGGGGAGCCCTCGGTGCCGAAGAATGGAACCTTCTATGTGAAAACCTACTCGAAGCCACCGTATGCCATGGGGCACAGGTGGCAAACCGAGCCGGCGCCACGAGAGGATGAGGATGAGAACTCCACCGAGGACTAGGAGAAGCGAAGAACTTCTTCTTGTTAGAACTGTGAATAAAATAGAGTGAGAAATATACAAAAAGTAATAATTAAACTGTTATTTATAAAACAAAGTTAAGAATAATATAAATTAAGTTTAAGGTGAACAAGTTCCTCTCAGCTCTTTCTTTAAAATATAGTATAGAAAGTGAGCGATATAATTTTGTTTTATCGTTTTGAAATGCTACTTTGTAATTATTTTCGATTTCTTTGTTTGCTCTTCAACCACATAACTATTTTTTAAATGAATACCGAGCTCTCTTACGCCCCGCCTCACTCTTATCTTTATTTACTATTATTCTTTTCACTGAATATGTCAACCAATTTCATTGTTTGCCAAATCATTTACTTGGAAATACCAAGCTCTGGCTTCTGCAAATTCTCTGGTAATTTCCGTTTGTAATTTACGCTTTCAGCTTTGTATAAAAGGGCCTCAAACCGCAAAGGGCTTAGCCATTCTTTCGACAACTTCAAAACCGAAATGTTGCGAAATTTAAGTTATTCCCTTAGCTTGGCAGTTTTGTTAGCTATTGTCGCTGCAAGACCTCCTCTGTCCAGGACCTCTAAATATTCTATTCAAAATGAAATCGAAGTTCCAGCACAAGAAGAGAATAAAAAATATATTGGTGATAAAATTACTGGACAGCCAAGCAGCGACATAATCGTCAACATTATTTTGGACCAAAATGAAGAGTCTTCCGAAGAGCCAACTTACGAGACAAGTGAAATAATCGATCAGCCTGGTGAAAAGAGCCTGACCGTAAATGGAGGGTCTAACAGTGATGAAACTTCCGAAGAGCAAGGCAGCGGGATGCCAAGTGAAGAATCTTCTGAAGAACAATGTGGAGAGTCCAGCGAGGAATCTTCTGAAGAACAAATTGACGAGGCCACTGACCAGCCTGATGATAAAATTTATGATGAACAAAATGATGAAATCAGTGACAAGCCAAATGAAGATTCTAACGATTATGAAACATGCGAAGAGCAAAGTAGCGAGGAGTCAAGTGTAGAACCTTCCGAAGAACAAATTGAAGAGTCCACCGACCAGCCTTTTAACAAAAGCTATGAAGAGCAAAGTGAACAGTCCATCGATAACCTATATGAAGAACCTTCCGACCAGTTTAATGATGAAAGTTCGAATGAGCAAAATGATGTTACCAGCAAATGATGAACCAAGTGAAGTGTCTATCGAATAATCTGTTAAGGAAAGTTATGAAGGGCAAAGAGAGGAGTCCAGCTTGGCGCCAAGTGAAGAATATTCCGATGAAGTTATAAGTTTACTAACAAGTCTATTAAACGATTGTTCTAAATTCCGATTAATAATAAGGCCTAGAAAACTCTGTCACAGTGCTTTACTGAATTTCAAATCATAATAAAGTATCATATAAAAGAGCTTTTTTTAAATTCTTAGCACAAAAATGAAGTTGATTGTGTATAGCCTAGTTCTTCTTATGTTGCTATTGAGTATAGCAGCCATAGCTATACCAGACCTTGAAGAAGACAGAAGAATGGACAATGAGCCGGACATGGACTTTCCAGATTTAGAAGCTCTACTCAACGACGTATACTAAGTGGTGTGTAATGTGTTTCGTTTGGCTCATTCGAATTCTTTATAAACATATAGTTTTTGTAGCCTTGAATGCTGCGGATGAAGCTTGCTGCCTTCCACATAATTTTCCTCTACGGAGCGAAAAATTTTAATTAAAACAAACAATATGTTGCACCGACTTGTTTTTGGTGCTTCTGGGGGGCTGTGGCTGCTGCTGCTGCTGCTGCTGCTGTTGTACAAAATTGCAGCTTTTGGGGCCAGAGGCCGGGGCAAGTTGTTGTAAATGCATTTACTCGGCTTAATTAGTTGAGATTTTACATTATTCATACGCCACGTGTGACCAGCGTCCGCCCACTTTTTGGTCCACCCAGCGCGCTGATCCCTGCCGCCGCCTTCCTTTCTTTTCCTGACAGCATCATAATTTCCACTTAATTAAAGTTGTCGTTGTTGTGGGTGCGGAGTTTGCGGTTCGCTTGCCAAAAACTTGTCGGGATGCATTTTGGCATTTAAAGTTTTAGGACCACACAAGAATGAGCTGTGAAGACTTGGCTCTTAATTTAATTAGTAAAGCCACGTTTAAATAAAGTTTATAGGAGTTCAGGCGGAAGAATTTAGTTAAATAAGAAATGCTGAGTTCTGAAATCAAAGCATTATTTTTAGTGGCGAATATATTAATTTGTAATTTAATTATAGATTTAGAGTGGAGGAAATCGCATTTCCTAAATTCCTATCTGTATTTAATGTTAACTATAAGGGTATTAAGACTTAAGTTTATCGAACATAGCATCCTTTCTCCTTCGAATGTCCTAAGCCTTAAATCTATATAAACCTGTGCCTTAAAGTCAAAATATCACAATAAGGACTTAAGTAAGTATTAAATTTCCATTTATTTGCCCCAGGACGTGCCCTCTGCACGAAAGTTGACAAGTCAAGACAATTAAATGTTTGACATAATCCATTGATTGGCTTAATATATTTCCCAACTCACTTATCGTAATGGTTGTCCTAAATTGACAGATGAAAGCCAAGCCGGGCAGCAGGAATAATCTTTTGAGGTTCCGAAATATAAAAGGATTCTCGTTAAATCCCAGGTGGAAAATGCCAATGCTTAAATTTTATGCAAAATCATTTACACCCCTTTTCGCCGACCCCAAAATAGTTGCGAACCTTTCGATTTAGCTGGGAATGGATTCCTCTGCGATTGATGATTGTGTGCGCATTCCTTGGGGGATTCCCTTTGGCCCCTGTCCCTCTGTATTTGATTATTTAAATTTTCCCATTCGTTTTCATGGCATATAAATTATTTATGAGCCATGTGTGTGTGTGTGAGAGAGAGGACGTTGGCATTTCCATTATGGCATTCTAATTAAGGTCTCCCCACAAAATGTCTCCCAAGTTCATAGTAAGCAACACCTTACGTAACTGATGACCAAAAGGACTTTGGTCCTTGGTGTGATGGGAATTAGACCCTTAGAAATTCACTGGAAAATGCACGAGCCAGGAATTTCTCAAATCCTTTTCGTGGACAGCCTGAAGACCAATTTGTTGCCTCAAAATGGACCGTGTGAGTGTCATAACTTGGCTGCTGTGTCGCCCAGGCAACCCTCAAAAAAAAAAAAAGGAAAAATTAAAATGAAATCAAGTTACAAAAGGTTACAAAAGGCAGAGTCCCAGATACTACTATTCCCGGCAAATGAGTCCGATACAAAGGCGATGACAATGACTTACATCATTGCAAGGGGGAAAGGACCTGCAGGACTCTCTCTCTCTCTCTCTCTCTCTCTCTCTGGCACACTCGTTAAAGTTCATGTGCACACGCACTTAGGTCAGCAGATATCGGGGCAGGAAGTGAGAAGCTCCGCCACTTTGGCACACTCACTCACATATGTATGTGCCCGGGATATCAGCGTCTCAGTATCTCCACATCTCCGATGCTATTTGTGCAATTTTATAGCATTTTTATGGCACACAAGTTTTGGGCTTTGTGTGCTGTCAGGGTGTCCTGTCCCGGAGTCCTTCTGTCCCCGTCCTGCGTCCGGTTCCCTCTTTAAAATATTTAAATTTGATGTGTGTGTGTGTGGGCGGAATGGCTGGGAAAATTCGGTTCCGTTGTGTGCTCAACTGTGTAATAGAGGCCGTCTTCAAGTAAATGGTAAAGTAAAGGGCATAGGGAACATGCAGAAATGCTTGGGGAAAGTCCCCTTTTTCAGGGCCTCGAGGTTTCACAAATGCAATTTATAAATCGAGGGCTCTGGACTTAGTTTTTAAATAAAGAAAACATTGGTCGAAAAATAGAGAACATTTAAGAACAATTATTTCTTTGAAGAACTCTACAGATATTTATTTTAGATGTCAATGGCTATATAAGTTTTTCGATTTAATATTCAATTAATTTATGAAAATGTAGATATTATTTCATTAGCTTTACTTACATAGTGTAAACATTATTTTAAGCTTATGTTTTGTGATATATTTATGTGGCATATTTTATAAATATTATTTACTAGACCTAAAAGTAAAAACAGTAAAATACATAAACTAAAATCCATATATTTTCTACTTACAAAAATTAAAATACCTTTAAGTCAAAAAGTTATATATTTTTTTAAGCAAGAGTATTACTTTAATTCCCTACTTTTCAGCCACTCGTAATTGAGTATGAACTTCTGGCTTCCTTTCTAGACAAACTGCCTTAATATGTATTTAAACCATGACGATATAGAAATCCTTTTGCCAACCCTGGATGCTGGGAATTTCTCCCCTAACAATTCACATATACTCGTATCTATGTCAGTTCACTTGAGTGCTGTTGTTGTTGCGGCTTCTACTTTTCGGGCCTTTTTCCAAGTTTTGCGGTGTGATTTTATGTGCAAACTTAAATTATACAATTTGGGGGGCCATGAATACATTTTTCCCATCGTCATCGTCTTGAGCTCTGAGGCTGATGTTGCTTGTGCTGTTGCCTGGCGAAGGGGACAATGAGTTGCTAAATGCTTTGAATATTCTTCTGGCCATTGCCTGGCACTGCATGCATAATATACGATATATGGCCATGTCAGATGCGAATCCTACGAGCAGAGAGTCCTTTGAGGGGAAGATGGCGAAATGTGTTGACAGGTTGAGTATGTTGTGCGGTTTCCTTTGCACAAGCATCTTGCCCAGAAATTGTGAGCAGCAGCCCATGGATTTCGGTTTTGGTTTCAGTTGCAAATGTTACATTAAGCTGAAATAATAAATATGAGAAGGCATTTTTATATATACTTCCTTATTGATACATTTCTGAATGGAAACAAACTAAACAAACTGAACTAAAATATCATAAAAAAAAGATACTAAGTTCACTACATAATTGGCCTCACAGTTCTCTGAAATTCACTCCAAATTAGCCATTTTATGGTTGTGTCGTTAAAAGCTCCCTCTTTGAATTTGCTTTTGCTTTTGTTTCTTTTTTTATGGAATGCACTCTTTATTAACAAGACAAGTTAATGATTGGGGTTTTTGCAGTCGCCGCCCTTAATGCCAGTTAAGCACATAACAAAGTACGCACTTTGTGAGCATTTAAAAGCCGGCAATAACGACAGCGCCACATGCTGTCCTCTGACCTCCCAGCCACCGCCCACAAATGCAGCTGAGATCCCGAGCAGAGGTCCTTCTTTGTTGTTTTGTTTCTGGTTTTAATCCTTTTTTTTTCGCATGCACATTATGGCTGCTGGGGAGTTTGTGGGTGTGTTTAATGGGCGGTGGTCAAAAAGTTCGCACATGTGCTGTCGTCAGCTAATAGTGCTCATAAGCACCCTTTTTTCGAGTGTGCTGGTACTAATTCAATTTTACGTAGTTAAAAATATTATTTATGTTTAAATTACACTTATGTGGGTTTGTTTGCAACATTATTTATCTTTGAGAGTAGCAAAACATTTATTGATTGAAGAGCAATGTGGTAAAGGTTCAACTATAAAAAATAATAAATGGAAAATGAGAAAGTAAGTTATGAAGAAACTTTTAAGAAGCCATAGAAGTTTTTTCATATTTTTCCTTACAACCGCATAACATTTTAATAAGTTTCTCAAAAATATATGTTTAGGTAACCATCTACAAATATTCAACTACCATCCACGACCTTCATTAAGGTTTTGAAATTACATTTAAAGAAGAATTTTTCGTTCTGCTCTGCCTATCTCTTGCATACTAAATTTAAATAAGTTATGAAGGTTGTCACTATTAAGTGTTACACGTGGACCTTAGATATTACCAATCCAACTTAAGTTTGTGCAGAAAAGAAATACAATTTTAATTGAAAATTAAACTTTGGATAAACAAAAGCTTAAAGTTTGCATTTTTATTATCAAATTTTGTCTATTCTATTTTGAGAACTCACTTCTAAAAAAACATATTAGGAAAAGGATTTAAAATTTTAGCAAGAAGCTTTTTTCTTCTATCGCAGATCACTTTGATGTCAGCCAATCGGATGCCGGTACCAGGGAAAAGTATCGTTAATGATCACCCAATAAACATCACAAGGATCCCTTGGCATCCCTTGGATCTCTTACGGTTCTTGTAAATGGAAAGGCACTTTGGGAATTATAAGTTTTAATTCAGATTCAGGTCCATAATATTTGCAGATAACAAATTCTACGGTAAAGGATCGCTGTCACAGCTTCAAGGCCCTAAGGACTTTGGTTTGGTTTTATATATAAATAATACTGTACTTTTTAAAAATAATCTTACTTGTGTAAGTATATTCCTGGAGCTATTTCTACTTAAACGATGTCCACAAAAAAGGCTGATTAAAAAACTCTAGATATTAGATTCTAGATTCTATAATTATTGCAACATGCCCTGGTCTTGGCACTCTTTTTGTGCAAATTAAAAGCGACGTTGAACCAGGGATCGTTGGCAGACACCACTGGCTTCTATTGTCCTGTAGCCACAGCATTTATGAAAACTATTTGCAGAATGCAAAGCAAAGCGTAGCAGAAAAGAAATTGCATTAAAAACAAATACACACCACGTTGGATGGGGTCTACCCGCCGCCAGTTGTACAAGATGTTTATAAAGGGTTTGGCTTAGGCACGTTCCTTGCTCCATGCTCCTTGCTAGACAGTCCATGCCCAGAAGCCAGGAGCACGGGAGTGCGAACAAATAAGCAAACAGGAAGAGGAACAGGAACCAGTAACAGGATGCCTTCCGACACGACTTTTCCGATGGCAGAACAGGGAAGGGAAATTGTGCAGAAGTGTACAGATGTGCACAGCGAAAAACTTAATAATGGAAATTCATTTGAAATATCTTGGTATAATTTTAAAGTAAGAAATATTTATATTTATATTTAGTGTACATATTTTATAAAATCTAATTGGAGTTTTTTGTTGATTGAAATATTAAAAACACTTTCGTTTAATTATCTAAGTGCAATAATAACTGCAGCAAACACATAGCAAATTGAAATGGCAGATAAGTAGCAGGAGCTGCAGGACTCGCGAAAGATCTACGAAACGGCCAGCAAAGGGAATGGAAAATATAAAAATCAGGACCCCGTTCGTGCTCCTGTCAAGGCAATTGCCACCGTCTCCCATCCCCAATCTCCACCCTTACCATCCCATCCCAGGCGCCTGGCAACATTGTTAACCCAGCAAGTTATGCATTCTTAATTTAATCGCTGGAATTGACTCTCCTCCAGAGCCCATCTTCCACTGGCTTAGTGGCCGGGGGCATTTTTCCGGGTCTTCGTTTTCCATGGAAAGTTTGCATCAGAGATTAGGCATATATCATGCGATTATATTGCATAGTTTGCATTGCTCAATGACTCGGAATCGCTTTTCCTTGCCCCAAAAACTCAGCAGGGGGAGATTATATGGCAGACAATCCCCCAAGAAGGCGGAGCCCCAGAGGATACACAAGGATGGAAGGATGCTAGAGGGAGTTGTAAACTTTATTGGCCGCAGGATCATGGAAGTAAGTTTAAACTTCAGTGAAGTGTTATAATTGAAATTAATTTACTTTTTTTGATTTATTCTTTAACATATTTTAATTTAAGTTTGTTGGAAGTGAAGAATATTTAAAAAAAAATGTTTAAAAACTATTCTAAGCTTGGCTTAATAAATTATATTAATTGCCTGCAGGATCCAAGGCCTCAGTTTAGCCACATTGCCATATATCATATCCGGAGTCCATCTTGCGAAGATCAGGGCAAAACTAGACAAAAGGATTATACAATGGACGTATATTTTGAACTAAAGCCAAGATACTAAGATATTTAAGGAATAGAAAGCAAATCTATTATACCCAATGAAATTAATTTATAATAAAAACAGCTGGAACTGGAGTGTTAACGAAAATGTAAAAAGTTGCAGAACTAATTTACTACAAGACCTATCTGCTCTTTAATTAACAAAGGAATTCACATATCAAACCAAACGTATTGCTGCAGGTTATATAAAATAAGAAGCAAGAAGAAATTAATGAAAAATAGGAAACTAATTAAAGTTTTGACAGCGCTTACAAGTTGTTCTCTTTTTTAGTTAATTAAAAAAAATATCTAAGTAAAATATTTGACACTTATTTAAACGTCTAGATGATCATAAGCAGCTTTCTTGCACTTTTGGCTGCTGGCTTCCTTTCCGCAGGATACGTTCCACAACCAGAAAACCGCATAATCAATGGAAGGGACATTAGTATTGAAGAGGCCCCCTGGCAGGTGTCCTTGCAGGTTAAGGAAAACATATTTGTGGTGGTTCTATCTACAGCGATAATATCATCATAACTGCTGCGCACTGTTTTTATAAAGAGCTTGGTGATAATAAGTATAGTCTCTTCTTAGCCAAGGAAATACTTGTAGTCGCTGGATCCGCTTTCAAAAAATCTCGAAAAAATCTGGTTGCCGTGTCAGCGATAAAGCACTTTGAGAAATATATACGTGACTCAAAGAACAACGAAAACGATATTAGAATCTTCAAATTAAGTAGGCCACTTACGTTTAGCAAGCAAATCTAACCGATCCCTTTGGCAATAGATAATCCAGTGCCTGGAACTGGCTGGGGACGAACAATTAGTCCGCAGGTTGCTGTTATACGCCCAGAAATTCTGCAAGGCATAAACATTTCTATTGGATATTTTGATGTCTGTAAAAAATCATTTCCTTTGATAACAAACAGTACAATTTGCGCTGGAGAGGATGACAAACGACATGCCTAGGAGACTCTGGTGGGCCTTTAGTTTTTAACAATACATTAGTGGGAGTTGTCTCATATGGTGAAGATATGTGCAATGATTCTTCAATCTATGCCAGTGTGGCCTATTATCACCCATGGCTTTTAAATGCCATTAAATCCATCTTGTAAATTGTAAAAGTTTATTTTAATAAATGATTGGAGAGCATATGTAACTGTATAATACGTTTCTTGGGATTTTCTATTCTTTTTGGGTATTGGAAATGAATTTGCCTGGGTTTTTGATGTATTGTGACAGGAAAAATCTGATCTGATCTTAAAATCCTATTGAACATATCGTATATTTGATATACAGCCTTATTAAATATGAAATAAAGTGATTTCTTTCGTTAAAATAATAATAAAACT
>JAEIIH010011105.1:0-12231 GCA_018904745.1 Drosophila orosa
TAGAACCTTTGCCTTGGTTTCTCCCAGTGCATTCTGTGCTGCTATCTCCATGGCCTAACAAAGTCATTGAACCAAATTGTAACATGTTTGTTGTCGTAACCCGTTTGCACTCGCTGGCAGCGGCAGCGGCAGCAGAAACTACAGAAACAACAGAGCCATAGCCATAGCCATAGCCATGGCGTAGACAGGAAACTGTTGCCAACGTCGCGTTTCCTGTGGGCGCCCGCCCCAATGGCGTCGCTGCGCTGCCGTCCTCCTCCTCAACCTTCTCCTCCTCCTCATCGTTCGTTCGTTCGTTCATCGTATTTCATTCAAACCAAATAAATTATTGAAATTTTTTGTTGGCTCGTTGCTATCGGTGCAAATAGCTACAACACATTTACACACCCCATCGAGGAGGGCAGCATTTGTCACCATTTCCTGTCGTTGATTACTCATACGCCCCGTCGTACTACGTCTTCGTTCTCGTTTTCGTTTTTGCTTCTTTTTTTTTTGTCTTTACTTCTCTTCCTTTCCCTGGCTTCGTAAAAATGTTCATTAAATGTGTTAATTTATTTCCATTTCCACACAATTTTTTCTTTCAACATTGCGCCGCTGCTTTTATGAGAGCAACGAAAACATCGCCAGTGGGGGGGATATTTATGATATACAGAATAGATATGGTGCAGAAGGATGGAATATGGAATGGGTTGGGTTGGGTTGGGGAAAGTGGTCGGCAGCCGAGTGGGAAAGTGGGAAAGTGCCACAGTGCAAAACCAAAAATTCATACGAAATGATGAGCGGGAAAAATTGATGGGCCTGTTGATGCAAGTGGCAAAAATAAAAGACAAGGGAGAACTGACATGAAAGGAGATAAATTGTATTGGGGAAATTAAATTAAATTTCTATAGGGGTTATTCTTTACCATATTCTGATTGAGTTTCTATTTTGCCTTGAATTTTAGTGGCATTTTGAAATATATTTTAGTTAAAAAATAGAAAACAAATTTTTAATTATAAAAAAGAAAGCTTTATCTTTGAAAAATTACAAACCACAAGGATCTTGTTAAAGACAAACTTTATTATCATAAAACCAACTTCATTTTCTGCCTAAAACCCTTAATCAATTTATAAATTAAATATTTTCCAAGTGAATTGTAAAATAAATATTTTAAAATTATTTTATATACTTGAAATTACCTTTCAGCATAGATTTTCAATAAGTTATCAATTTAATTGATTTAAAAAATTACGAAACCCCAAGGATCTTGTTATAGAAAAAGACATAAAATCAACAAATTTTTATAAATGAAATATTTCCCAATTGAATTCTAAAAAAAAATATTCTTAAATCATATAAATATTAAATATTCTTAAGTCAGCAGGTAAAATGGTTTAAATGGTTTAAAAACCTCTTAAATTTCCATTCTGCATAGATTCCCCATAAGTTTTCAATTGATTTCATCGACTTTCATTTATTAATCCCCTCTATATCTGCATAATTTAGAACAACCAAAAATAACCGAAAAGAAAACGGATGGGGGAAATATATATTTTCAGTTTTCGATGCCAAAGCAAACAAATTCTTTATTGGGCATCGAGAAAAAATTCGATGACGATGCGGTCGTCTCGTGTCGTCGAGAAACCCAAACAAGTTGACTACGAAAACAACATTTTACATTCCACATTTTTTTTATTTTTTTTTCTGTTCGATTTGTGTGAGTGTGTGTGTATCAGCGTTTATCTAAAAATATGATTTATATATTTCGTGCAGACCGGATGTCGTCTATTTTCGCTGCCTTGTATGAATGAACGAAAGCAACAACCGAAAAATCAGAGAGAAAAACAACAAATCAAAAGCAATTTTGGTTGTTTTTTGTGAAATGTTTGATAGAGAGCCACATGATGGAGAGAGACAAACAAATAGATTGTCTGATATCGTATTTAGTTTTTTTGTTTTTTCTTTTTTGGGCTGCACAAACATTTTTGTGACACAATTCTCTTATTTCTTTCTTTCTCTCTCCAGCCTGGCCTGTGCGCTGTGCTGTTGTCAGCAGGAAACACTAAATTAGTTGACCGTAGAGAGAATTACCCCATATACAGCATAATATATATGCACACATTTATATGTGTCAAGCACAGACAAAAATTCGCAACATCCGTCACGGGGGAAAAGACTACAACAAAAAATAATCACAAGAAAGCAAGCAAATAAGCAAGAAAGACGGCTCAAGTCAGAGGTTCCGACTATTAAATACCTGATATGGGAAAGAGTTGAATAAAAATAGCAAAGTTTAGATTTTATTTATGAACTTTAGCTTACATAGTTTCTGAGATAATTAAATAATATTGGCAAACAAACTGTCAATGGACAAAGGGACACCAGACATTGGAACAACTAACAATGGACAACGCTTAAACTACAAACGGTTTAAACGGTTTAAATATCTAGAAAAAGCTTAAAATATAATACAAAATAAACCCAAATATACCCTTTAAATCCCTTCCAGTAACGGGTATTAATATATATACATAAATATATATATAAATTCACTGCGCAGCTGCAACTCGGAGGAAAAAATAAAAACAGTAGCAAAAGCCACAACATCAATTTCTTTCAATCTCGGCGGCTGCCGGTCTTGGATTCTTCTCTCTCTCTCTCTGTGTGTGCAACCAATTCTTCTGCCCCTCGGGCTGCCGTTCTACGCTTTTCAAATGAATCTAGAGTCTGAAAAGTTGCCTACGTCATGTTTTTTTTTTCGAGGGAGAGAGAAGAACTTGTCGCTGATTCGAGGGAAGCTTGGTGGTGCCCCCACATTTGAGGAAGCATTTATATAGTCATCATCATAGCAATCGCTATGAACATGATCACGATCCATCCGTCCACGGACCACCAGATAACCCCACTCAGCAGCTGCCCACAACGAGACCAATGGAGGTGGAGTATGGAAAACGGCATGGAACATAAGGGGGAAAATGGAGGAGTAGGTGTGCAGCAGGGCTGGATAGTTCTACGGAATTTAAGCTTTGATCAGTGTTGGTAAATGTTAAGGGAAATGTGTAAATTCTAAGTAATTAGTCTAGAAATATAAGAAAAAATTACTATACAAAGCTTAAAAAACAATTAAGTAAGCAAAACTATTTGTAAATTATAAGATTTCATTTTCATAAAAAAGTGTTGTAGTGTTGTAAAGAGTTTTGGAAATAAGCAGTGTTGATTAACAGTTTATAAGGCCAGGTTTTTATTAAATACTTCATTTGAGGGTCAAAGTAGCCACAAAGAGCTGTTAGCCACCTCTAAAGTTACTCCAAAACTGTCCAAGAAGACCTCAGCTCATCTCGAGTCATGCAACGCCCAGCAACATGGCTTTCAACGGCATCAACAATGCCAGCAACACCTACCAAAATGAGCCAGGCCAGGCACTAAGCCAGCCATTCATTGGGAAGGCCAGAAAAGTAAAATAAAATAAAATAACAAAAAATATCAGCAGAAGCAGCAGCAGCAGAAGGCATCGGGCACCTAGCCATATGTCTAGTCATGCTCATTAGCATCTCCAGTATCTGCGGCATTCGCAGCTCCTCCAATCTTGAGTCTCCAATCTTGGCTGCAGTGCAGCAACGCCCACAACGCCCACAATCAACACTCGTAGGAGTAGGCCAAGACGAAAAGAAAATCTTTCACTCACAGGAAGTTTGTGGGCAACCGTCATCATCATCATCATCAACAGCCTCAACATCAACATCAAAATTAAGGTGAGCAAATGAAACCAAAACTCAGGTGGGTGTTGCCAAGGTGTTAAAGAGCAGCAACAGCAACAAGCTCCATTGATTAGAAATGATTAGTAAGTTGTTTTTTTATACATTTTAAGATCTAAAAAGTACCTCCACAAAATAAGCGAATGTTCTCAACTATGTTATGTATTTTTAGGGATTTTACCAACGCAACTGTAACATTTCTTGTCTAAAAATAATTGTCTCCTGGCGATAAAGATATCAAAAATATTTATTTATATATTTACACCTTTGCTGTTGCCAAGTCATTCCCTTGATTAGTATCTCTAGTTTGCCATTAACGCTTTAGTTGTGCAGCACTCGAAAGCGAAAATTAAAACTCATTGATTATTGTTTAATTCGTTTCTATGTTTCGCTGGGTTAACGCCGCCTGTTATCGGCCATCGGAAATACTTGATAGATACCCGCCAGCTGCCCATTAATCAGTTATATCAATAGCGTTTTCTGTTTTCAGTTCTGTTTGGGTTTTTTTTCGTAAGCCCAGCCAGATGGGGGAGAGGCCACATTAATACAAGTGCAAAACAATCAATTATGAGGCCAAGTGAATGAAATTGAAGCTCTGAACACTTGGGCTTTGATGAATACCTTTTGCTGAACGTCGTGATAAGAATCGAACGGGGAAAAAATACACAAGAGGTGATAATGCAAGTTCCCTTGGACTCTGAGCTAAAGGAAGTGAATGCGCACAACACTTGGAGTGGGAATAGTTCACCAGGTGAGTTAGTTATCTTTTAGCAAAATGCGTATCAAGTTCAATGCCTGACTTAATGGCTATTATTAATATTTATTTGCCTGGCTGTTGGCAGCCTCAAAGGTTCACCTGCAAGTGATGAAAGCTGACCATAAAATATTATCTCATCGAGGGTTTTCCCCTGGCTTCATACACAAAAAATAAAAGCCTCGAGTAGATTCGCATTTTGTTTGTTTAACAAAAGTCGAGTGGAAAGCGGAAGCTAGTAAGTATTTCACCATCTACTTGAAGTTGCTGTAAACAAATAGTAAATGTTGTTTCTAAGGGTTCTATGGAAATTTTAGCGATATATTAGAGGGGAAGCAAACTTAGTCAGCTTCAAATTTAAATGATATTTTCGAGAAATTCAGATAAATTTAGGGAGGGAATGGTAATAGTCGTTAAAAGCCAGCGGAACACAAACTTTTTTAACAGGTAAAAGCAACTTAAATATACTGTTTGGTTATACAAATATACTAAAAATATTTCTTAAGACAAGAGACTGGATTTTTGGGTGTTCTTGTGTTGTTACTAATATGTATTCCCTAAAATTATGCCTGGAAATTCTATAAAAATACTTTAAGCATTTTATTTCCGTTAAAAATATTTATGTAACAATTTATTGTTATTTATTTATTACGAAAGCCATCAGATAATTCTTTTCAACCATTGAAGAGGTACAGAAAGATGCTTCTTCTCAAAAATATGCCCAGAAATTCTTTTAAAATTCTTGTAAAATATATTTTAAGCATTTTTCCTCGTTTTAAAACTATATTAATATTATTAATATTAATATTATTTTAATTAATTAATCTATTTATAATTTGCAATGAATAAAACCATTTAGTCATCAATAAAACGCATAAGCTCCTGCATTACTTGACCTATACTACCCAAAAACATATTCAGCTCTTTTATCTCTGCTATCTGACAGACTTCTTCTTGTTCCTCCCACAAAGATAATCAGCTTTCTGATCTGAAACAGTTGTGAATTATTACGACACGACCATAATGTAAACCAGAAGTCAAAACAAACAGAAGCCAAGAGAGGGGGCAACCTCAACCTCAACCGAATCTTGCCAGACAATTTGTCAGCCCTTTTCTGCTGCCGGTTTATTGTTCCACTTAGTTGGACAATTTTTTTGCGTAGGTGTTACGTGTGTGCTTCCCTGCCTTTTATTTTTCATATTTTATTTTGTTTCATTTTTTTGTCTCTCAATTTTTTTATAGCTTGCAGCACGCAGCACCTTCCTTCCTCTCAACATTTTCGCGATTAAACAAACGTCAATTAAGTATATTTATTTTGGGTGCGCGTGTAAATGGTTGGGAAACGGAGAGGAAGAAGGCACACAGCTGAAAATAAGAACATTTTTATGCCAGTTTTCCGTTGGTTTTTGTGCAAATTCAGCATTTCCGGCCAAGAAAAACTGAAATGTGACGAAGGCGACCAACTGACCGAGCGAAGCGAAAATAAAACCAAACAGAAAACAGCAACAGCAACGACGACGTCAATTTCCAAGCCACAAAAACAAAAGTAAAGGCAAAAATCACAAAGTACAAAATAAAAAAAAATTAATACAAAGACAGAGAGCGGCGAGTAATTTGCTAATTACGCTAATTTCTTTTGTTGTTGCTGGCCGGTCGCTGGGTCGGTCTGCTTTTATTGCAATTGCCATTTGTAATCGCAGCCATTGTTGCTGTTGCCGCTTGCTGTTTATTTTCATAGTAAAATAAATATATATATGTAGATATAAGGCACTCGTAGATACAGATACATGGAGAGAAAAAGGGGTATAGCTTGTTAGAAACTGTTTAGATAACTTTTATTGCTAGTAAAAAGTATTCTTGGAGATTTAAAAAAGACATTATGGGGATTTTCCTTAATTATTCAATATTTTCTTGTATAAAATATATTTAAAAATTGATTTATTTACTAATAATGACCACTGGCAATGACAGAAACAGCTATATAACCTATATTTACAGCTCTATAATATAAATGCAATATTTCTAGCTTACAAATCTAGCTTGGAAATTTTACAAGAATTTAAGGGGATTTTCTAGGCTTTCTCAAGCCTTTCTTCAACATTTTCTTGTATAAAGGTGGTTTTAAAGTGGTTTTCTAGGCATTTCCAAGTCTTTCTTCAGCATTTTCTTGATTTAAATATATTTAAATTATATTTAGAGTGCTGATGATGACCAGTGACAATAATAAAAACAAATATATAATCCGCTTTTCGATTTCCCTAATAGATTGTGACAAGATCTTCCCTGTAGTAATTTCTAGATTATAGATACAGCCTTTATAAACTGTATTTCAAGGCATTTAAACCAAAATTGCATTACAATTTAGTTAATATACTGAAATTATTTTCTGTCAGTACATTTACAGATGCAGAGGAGACCCAGACGTAGCTGCAGAAGAAAAAAGCGCGTATCTAAGCGGATTTTACTATCTTATCGTTTGCCTGAATGACTCTCCACATGTGTCTATGCCTGTGTGTATCTGTGAGTTCGAGTGTATCCGAGTGTTTGTATTTTATGGCCGTCGAAACACGAAGAGACCGCCGCCGCCCCCTTCTCCACCCCCCAAAGCCCCCACCATCCGGAATGGCCTAGGCAATAGTCAAGGCAACAACAGGAAATAAGCATTTTTATGAATGAAACGAAAGCGAGGCACAAAACAAGCAAACATACAGATAGATAGACAGAGACACACAGATACACACCCAAACAAGCTTAGAGATACACTCACTGTTACCGCTATGTGCAAAATGTTTAGCAAAAAAAAAAAGTAAAGAAAAAGAGCAGCGAAAACAGTGGCAGTAATAATAGCTCCATAATCAATTTGTGGCAAAGGAAAGTTACTCATGGGTGGGGAAATCTAATAATAATAATAGTAATAATATTTCTTGGATTCAGGGAAGCTTGGACAATTAATGGTTACTATTTTAATTGAAATATTATGAGGCATTTGGAACAATTAAGTGAATAAGTTACTCGGGAGAGAGAAACTATGGAGTATGTCTTAATGAACTATATTTAAAATATAGTTGGTCTTAGAAAGACTTTATATACACTTGAAATATATCAAAAAAGCTTTTTTTAAGTAATATTTTGGGGTATAAAAACCTCTAAAATATTTGTAAATAATATTAAATTATCTTTAAAGGTTTGTATACTTTATATTCAATATTATTTACTGTATTGCTAATAATATTATATTTATATGTTATTAATATACTTCAATCACACTTTTTTAATTTACAAAAGTAAACACCATGTTTCTGACACATTTATATAGTTAAACAATATTTTCCTACAAAAGTAAACATTCAAAAAGGTGCTAACATTAAGCACAAGCTAAAAACAGTAACTATAACACGTCATCTACTATTCCACCTCTCTCCAACTAACTTCTCCTTTCCATTTACCATATTTATTTCCATTTTGTTGTATCAACTTGTATTTGGTAGTATTCATTCATGAGTTCGTGGTGTTCTGTTGTTGTTGCCACTATTTCGTTATGGTCTGTTTGCTCTATTTTATATTAAAAGCTTTTATTGTGACTGTATCCGATAGATACAGGCAAAAGCACACACTAATATATGTATATAAAAACGATGTGTGTGCGCCCACATGTTTTTCCAACTGTTTCCATTATGAAATCTCCTCTGCCTGCTTATCATAATAAGATACAAATGTATCTAGTAGATGGCTTCATTCATGAAAAATTCCCCCTGGTTTCCCTTTTTCCTCCAGTTTCTTTTTTCATTCATAAGAATTTCCGCTGTGCCTCGACTTGGGCACGTTCAGTATGGGACAGGCAGGAGTCACACCTGCCTTGTCATACTATACATACTTCCTTGCAGTTCTATACTCCATATACTATATGTACTTCCTTGCCGGATCCTGCACTTCCGATGCACTCCGCTTCAGGATATCTCCTCACTCCTGACCTCGGCCAGCTGGCAACCTCAGCACACTTTTGCCATGAGTACACACCACTTCGTTTGCCATCTATCTGTATTTTTCATTCATAAAATTATGGGCTTACACGGGCAGAAAAGAATACTAAAACAATTTTTAATACATTTTTATGGAGGAAAATTGTTTTCAGAGCTTTTAAGAACTTAAGCAATAGAGAACTTTAATATTTTAAAAAATTTGAATACTTTAGAAGATTTGAATGCATTTTGCATAAACGAAATTGGTTTTCAGAGATTTTAACAACTTAAACAATAGAAAACTTTAATATTTTAAAAAATTTGAATACTTTGAATACCCAAGCCTTATAATAAGTAGGACAGAGATCCTATAAGCAGAATTTACTTAAGAAATACTCGTAGAATCTATAAAATAAATAGGATAAGAATCCTTAAAGCTTTCCTTTCCCCAAAAGAAGACTAATAAATCAACAGAGTTTGCTCACATTCTCAGCAAATCTTTTAATCACAATTTTATACATACTTCTTCTCTGATATACTTTTCTCTCAGTGCCCCCATTCATTTGTTTCCTACGTGCGGAAGCGTTCACTTCCGTTCTACTTCCGTTTTGCCTCTGCCAGCTGAACGGGGAAAAAGAAAACAGAAACAGAACAAAAAAAATCTGCAGCTGCCTGTCTTTGGACTGCCGACAATCGGCTTCCGCAGCCCCGACTTCTTTTGAATTTAATTACTTGTTCCGGTTCTTAGCGCTGTTTCTATCGGTTCATCGCCAACCTCCTTATTATTATTATTATTATTTTTCTTCTTCTGCTGCTGGTTCCTGTGTGTGTGTGTCTGCCCCATGTTGTGGCATTGTTTAAAGTGTTCTTTTGTCGCACACGTATATCCGCAAAACCGATTTGAATTTCGAAAGAACAGCAGCAACAACCCCAAACTGCAAAGATGACGCAGCTCCGACAACCATAAGAGGAAGTAAGTGTCCAGGAAATTATCGTTTGTAATCTGAATAGTGAGATACTCTTTGCAGGTTCTCAAATTCAGAAAGAGGATTCGCTGGGAGAACTGAGAATCTTACTTTTAAGGGGAAATACAGACCACATTTCTGTGTAAAAAATTAAATAAACTTTCCCTGATCAGAGAATCACAGAATTCAGCGTAAAGAATCGCGTAGATCCGCTTGGTTTTCATTGAGGCGACAACGGAAGTCATAAGCCATGAAGGCTTAACAATTGAGGCAACCGGCGAAATAAAAAATAATACTTAAATCTTGCACTTAAATGCCCAGGCAGGCAGGCAGGCAGTCAGTTGGGGGAATAATAATCAAGTCAAGAAGGAAAAAAATACAAGAGAGAAACAGGGGCAGTGGCGACACCCTTACCTACTTAAACTTAACTCGCAGCCCATAAATTAGGCAAGATCAACAACAAGAAGAAGGGGATCCAAGGCAAACAGCTACTATATAGAGATACTCTCGTATATACATCAACATACATATATATATATATATATATATCGAAAACTGCAAGAGCCCAGAGGCATTTAATTAACAAAAACCAGCAGTAGCAGCGCCTCGAATGAGCTTTCATTTCCGCCACAGCCGCAAACACTTGAGGCATGAATGAAAATATTAAAAGATATCGATCGCCCGGATCGCCGACCGTTCCTCTTTCTGCCACCAGATTTCTGGTTTTCTCTGCGGTTTGCTCTGGCTTCGGATTCGGGTTCGGGTTCGGGGTTTTGGGTCTGGTTAAATGGCAACAACAGGCCGCAAAATAATATCTATATACACATATGCAAGACGATCTTGCAAGTGATCTGCCACAGACAGAGTCTCTCCTTTGGCTTTAAAGACCGTCTTTAGGCGGCAGCCAGAGTTGAGCCATTTACAGTGGAGCCTCTGGGGGAGTTTTAAGAAATAGAAATGGGGAATAAACTGAGGTTTATGAAGATTGAAATTAATATTTAACAGAAAACAAATTAAATAGAAATTTAACTTGATAATTTGCACTTAAAGCTCCAAGGATCCTAAACTTGAATCCTATTGAAGCTACTCTTAACATTCTCTTTCATAACCTTTTAGTTAGCCAATTTTAAAGCCTAAAAAATATTTGTATTATGTAGAAGCTCGACTGTAGTTGTGGTGATAGACATTTACCCCTATATATAAATTACTTGTAGACCCATACACATTCGGCTCGCAACGTCCATATGTTAAGTGACTGACGGATTTGGATTTGGCGCTGGGTAACGCCTCCAACTTCCGTTTGCTGTTTTGGTTTTTGGTTTTGGCTTCGGGTTTTTTAAGTGCAGAGGCAACAGGCAAAATAAATGTATTCCCCGGCAGAGATAGAGACAGAGGCAAAGGCAAAGGCAAAGGCAGATGCAGATGATCGCTGGATCCGCTGGAGTCACTCGCCTGGATGGATGATGATGGTGATGGTGATGTCAGTCAGTGGGAGATGCGGACGAGGATGTGCGAGAGTGGGGCGTGTTTGGCTTAGATTGTGCCTCTTCGATAAAGTGAAACTCTTTGATGTACGAGCAATGGGGGCTGATCGAGGCGGATCTGATGAGACCGGAGGATAAACAACCTGGCCCCGAGGCCATGATGGAATGGGATCGCATTGGATCGGATGGGATCGAATCGTTGCTTAATTAGCCACGGTGACCCTCAGGTAGATTGTTGATTAACAATTGGGGATATTGGGGAAAATTTTTAATTGATTTTGAACGAAAAGGAAGTGGTTGAAGAGGAAATGTGTTCCTACTGAGATCATCATCAGTTCTGTCTTTCCTTAGATTTATGTCTGTGTTTACCTTTAGGTTTTAGCTTTCTGGGTGGGGAACTACCTAAGGAAATTAGCTTCTGCCAATTTCTTGTGAATCACTTCCCTTTCACTTAACCCCAAGACCACTGAACCCTCTCTCTCACTGACCAGTCATTGATCCCTCACCCCAAGATTAACCCCAAGGAACTCATGATATCCTGTTACCACATTTTGACACTTGCAACAAGCAGCAATAACCCCAATTGTCGAGGGTTAAGGGTTGAACGTCACCTGTTTAATGACAAAACCCCAAAAACGAAAGGAAAAGGAAGTGGAAGTGGTTTGCATTGAAACTGTCCCTGCTGTGTGAGAACGGATGTGTTTTGGGCTCGAAACAATTACGCGGAGAGCCAGTAAAACAAAAGAAGGAGCTCAGAGTGTTCAGAGTGTGTGTGTGTGTTGGGCCTGCTATTACAGATTTAATTATATAATTAATAAATGTAATCAACGGGCAGGCCAGGCGGGGACAGAGACCATCTGGCAGGCACCACCACCGGCACGCATGCGCAACAGCAACATGCACACAACATCGAGGAAAGGAAGTTGTCGCTTTCAAAGAAGAAACCTGGAGGAGTCCCCAACCCTTTTCTCTGGAGCAGAGCAGAGTGGAGCTCCCCCAGCTGCGAGTCAACGGAAATCGCAAAGGCAAAAAGCGACAAAGCAGCAGCAACAACGACGACGACGACGACGACGAAGACGATGGCCCAGCATTCTTGGACAGAAATGAAGTGCAGATCTAAAGTAGAATTGGATCAGGAAGGGGTTCAGAGCAGGGACTATCACATGTGTAAGCCTGCCAAGTAAGCCGAATGAGTTAGTCCCTAAAGTAGCTTTAAAATAAAACAGAAATCAAGGGATTATTATTTAATTAACTATAAATCAAGTCAAGTTAATAACAAATATATGAAATTAAAGCATTTAAAATATAACAACAGTATAAACAAAGTTTTAGATA
>JAEIIH010011109.1:0-26866 GCA_018904745.1 Drosophila orosa
AACCTTAAAACCCTAACACCTTAAATATTATATAAATATTTACAAGGATTTACAAAGTGATCACTATTTTGTATTATTTAAGCAAGAAAACGCTATTTATCCCTCTTAACTCAGTAATTACATTTATAATTTGTAATTTGTAGAAAGTATGGAATATTTTACGATACAAAATGTATCTGCTTTTTTTGCTGAATAATTTTAAACTGAAGTGCAAATCAATAACCAGAAACCCAATTAAGCTACAAGGTTTATCAAAGGCAACCAAGCGAAGGGAACAGCTTGCACTGTAAACAATTAATAACTAATAATTAATAATGCAAGATAACTAACAATAAAATACCTTAATGGCCTTCCAACACATCTTAGAACCTGAAAAGATAAATAAGATACAAGATATATTGAATTTATTAACATTTTAACTGAAATTTGCATCCTCTCACCTGTTGTTTCCCATTATTTCTCTCTCTGTGCGGATCGGAAGGCACTCTCCTGGGCTTATCAGCGCGGGAATGTGGAGGCAGTAGGTGGGGGTGAGCCAGTTCTGAGCCCCATTCAGCTTTTGCAGGCCTCGAAGTGGTGGCGATTTTGGTCATTCAGTTGCCTTATCGACGGCCATCGGTTCGGTTTGGTCTGCACTTGACTTTGACAAGTTTACTTCAACTCTCGAGTAGTCAGTCCCCCTTCGACATGGCAGGCGCATCCTGGTCGATGATGATGATGATGATGATCATATCTCTTCTGGTGGCAATACTCATGGCCAACGTGGAGGCTGCCGACAAGCAGGGCTTTCCCGTGGCCATAATCCATATTAACGACCTGCACGCCAGGTAAGAAGTAATCAGATTGAAACGCTTTATGTGGGTCGTAAAGTATGGCCTATCACGTACTGATTTCGATTCTGATAACGATACGGTTGCTGCTGGTGACGCACACCCCAGAGTTAATCCCCGCTTCGATTTCTGACCAGGTTCGAGGCCACGGACTCCACCGGCGGCACCTGTGACGAGGGCGAGACCTGCATTGGCGGCTATCCGCGCACCGTTACCACCGTTCGCCGGCTGCTGCAGGATCAGGCGGACCTCAATCCCATCTATATCAATGCGGGCGATAGCTTCCAGGGAACGCTATGGTACAACATTGGTCGCTGGAATGTCACCCAGCAGCTGCTCAACCTCCTGCCCGCCGAGGCCATGGTGAGTCGGGGTCTGGGTCTTCTTCTCGTGATTTCTTAGCTGATAACTTGGATCCATCACAGACCTTGGGCAATCACGAGTTCGATCATGGCGTTGAGGGCGTTGTGCCCTTCCTGGAGCGAGTCAACACCAGCATGCTGGTGGCCAACATGGACTGCGCCCACGAGCCAACCCTGGAGGGCAAGTACAGCAAGTCGAAGATCATTGAGCGCAGTGGTCGCAAGATTGGTTTAATTGGCGTCATCCTAGAGACAACCTATGTGAGTGGCAGTTCGCTTTGCTTTCCAAAAAGTAAGTAATTTCTAAGAGTTAATCCCCTTTGGCAGGATCTGGCCAACACTGGCAAGTTGATCTTTCGGAACGAGAGCGACACCATCCGCGAGGAGGCACAGCTGCTGAAGGCGCAGGGTGTCAACATCATCATTGTTATCTCGCACTGCGGCTACGAGGTGGACAAGGTAATTGCAGCCAATGCCGGTGACTGGATCGATGTCATTGTGGGCTCCCATTCGCACACGCTTCTGTACACTGGAACGCCGCCCAGTGGCAGCACTCCTGGCGGACCCTATCCCACAGAGGTGGTCCACAGTTCTGGCCATCGTGTCCTCATCGTGCAGGCCTCTGCCTATGCCCGCTACGTGGGCAACCTGGTGGTGTACTTTGACGACAATGGCGATGTGCTGGACTTTGAGGGCAATCCCCTGTATATGGACCAGTCGGTGCCGGAAGGTAATTAAATAATTAATTATAAGACACATAAAAGGGAAAATGGGATAGTTTAATACCTTAAATAATTATTTGTAGCTTTCCTAAGCTTAAGCTTCTTAACCTCCGTGGTTTTCTGTGTAAATTAAGGATTTTGCTGGCCGATTGTGATTGTTTTTAGTGCCAGGACACTATAAGACACAATTAACGGATGGTTTAGTACCTTAAATAATTATTTGTAGCTTTCCTAAGCTTAAGCTTCTTAACTTTCGTGGTTTTCTGTGAAAATTAAGGATTTTGCTGGCCGGTTGTGATTCCTTGTTAAGAGATACTCCTTTGTGGAATCTATAAATGAATTTTGTGTTCAGTTTTGTTGAGTGTCTTGTGTGCCATATTGTGCTCCGCAGATGAGGAGATCCTGGAGGCCATGCTGCCCTGGAAGGAGGTGATCGATGAGACGGGCAAGGTGGTGGTGGGTCACACCAAGGTGGACCTTACCAAGGACGACTGTGCTGCCGGAGAGTGCAATCTGGGCAGCTTCTTCTGCGACGCCATGGTGCATTCGGTGAGAGAAGAGTCCAGGGACATGAATTTTAACATATAACACTTGCTGCCTCCCTTGCAGTTTGTGGGAATGGCGTCGTTTGAGGAGAAGGCCTGGACAAATGTCTCCGCCGGACTCGTGAACATCGGTGGCCTCCGTGTGCCGCTCAGCAGGGGTAGTGAGTAACAAATCAAGTCCAGCAATTGCTTTTCCTTACTGAAATTGGATTTCCCTACTTCAAGATCTCACCTACGCGCACATAGTCAGCATGTCGCCGTTTGAAAACACTCTGGTGGCCTACAATTTGCCGGGCAGCAAGCTGGTGGAGGCCATGGAGTTTGCCGTAAGCAAGGTGGATCTGGAGAGCGGTGTGAAGGGCTCGTACATTAACCTGCAGTTCTCGGGCATAAGGGTGAAGTATGACTACACAAAGCCCATTGGATCTCGGGTCATATCGGTGGCAGTGCGCTGTGCCGATTGCCAGGTGCCCAAGTACGAGCCGCTGGTCATGGACAAGCTCTATCGGCTCACCTCACCCAATTTCCTGCAGAGTGGCGGCGATGGTTACACCATGCTGGCCGAGGGCACAGACCTCCAGTGCGTACTCTGTGTATATTCTTCTCGTCGGTATCAGTTACTTACAGGTTTCTTGCTTTTTTCTTGTTGCAGGTGGGGCGTCACCGATCTGGATGCCTTGATCTCGTACAGCAGCCACTTTGATCCCATCTACCAGGGTCTGGAGGGACGCATCACAGTGCTAAACTGATTGTGGAGTTTAATATTTATGTAGCCTTTGTCCAAGTAAACAAGTCTTTTCTTTAAAACAAGTTTTTTCTGTTTTGGGGGTTTTTAAACAATAAGAATTATCCTGAGGAAGTTTTCCTTGATACTTACACGACTCCCTTTCAAGATGCCAGTGTTCTGGAGGCCATGGCGCCCTGGCAAGACGAGCTGGAGACCATGTCGAATCGAATTGTGGGCCAGAGCCGCGTCTTTCTCCAGCAGAGCGAGTGCAGTCGGGGAGAGTGCAACCTGGGCAACTTCTTCACCGATGCCATGCTGCATGCGGTGAGTACCTGACTAGGGATCAGCCGCCAACTAACTAAACCCTTGACAGTTCATCAAGGAAGCCTCCCCGTCTGTCTGGAGTGACGTGTCCATTGCTCTGACATCCCAGGGAACTTTCCGTGTGCCCATTCCCAGTGGCAGTGAGTTGATCTAACCTTTAATAATAGTATTTGCCTTACAAGGCTCATTAAATCGTATAGACATCACTTACAAGCAGCTGGTGGCCATGTGTCCCTGGGTGAATCGATTGGTTGCCTTGAACCTGCGGGGATCTGTCCTACTGGAGCTACTGGAGGATGGTGTGGCCTCCATGAATGCCAGCTCAGCGTCGCCCAGGTCGACACGCTTTTTGCAAGTCTCCGGACTTCGTGTGATCTTCGATCTCAGTGCCGCCCGAGGTCAGCGCGTCACCAGCGTCCGAGTTCGGTGCACCCGTTGCCAGGTGCCGGAATACAGGCCCTTGGATCCTGAGGAAGTTTACCGAGTGGTGGTGATGGACTACCTGGCCAGGGGCATGAACGGCTTCAGTTTGATCAGTGACAATGCCGAAGATCTGGAGTAAGTATGCCATCTAGTGCAAGGGGATCCTCTGGGCACAGCTTCTCTTTTCCTTCCACAGAATGGGCCCGTTTGACTTGGACGCCCTGATGGACTACATGGACTCAGTGGGAATTATAGTCGCGGGTATTGAGAACAGGCAGCAGTTTGTAAAAACACAACACATAAAATCTTAATAAATAAATAAAACTTTAAAATGACTCGGTTTTCCCACAAAAATTCGATGATTTCTTGGCACCGTTATATTATCGATTTCCATATGTCGGTACAGCGATAGAAACGCAAAAAGCTATCATATTAAGGGAATTCCAATACCAGCCAGCTAAATAGTTTGTTTAAATAATTATGATAATTATGATATAAAATGATGTTTTTACTTTCCGATTGGGTTCAAAATAGGTGAAGCAAGGGTAAGGTTATAGGTAAATAGTCAAACTGCGTGGAAAAAAAAACAATACAATAAATACAATCTTAAAATGTTTATCTTAAAGGTACCCATATGTATAAAATTAATTAAAATAAAGTCACAATAAGATCTTTCTTCTTTATATTTTTGAAATAAACTGTTTTTTTTTAATTTTTAGGAAAAAATTCCACTTTTTGAGATTATTTAGGGGGAAACTCAAACTTTTGAGATTATTTAGGGGAAAATTCAACTTTTTGAGATTATTTAGGGAGAAAGTCGAATTTGAGAGCTTTTTTTAGGAAAAAAATCAAAAGTTTGAGATTTTTTAGGGGAAAATTCAACTTTTTGAGATTATTCCGGGGGGGGAAAGTGAAATTTTCATCTGGCAACACCACATTTTCAAAGAGGAAATCCGGACCGCCTGTGGGCAAGTGAAGTGACTTGGTTGTTTTACATCAAATAGAATCGGAGCATTCTTTCCAGTCCTGTCAGAACTTAGCAGCGCCAGATTTATTCAAAGTAAGTTTCCTCATTTATTGCCTCTTCTGGCCCTTGTGTGTGTGTGTGTTTGTGTGAGCAACCTGCACCTGAAAGCTGTGTGTGCGAGTGTAAGTGTGCGGGTTATATAAGCGAACGAGTACAAATCTGCCGGCAAAAAGTCGGGTTTCCAGAAGGTTCTATCTATTGATTAGTTGCAAGTATATCTTTCTCATCTTATTAATTGTTTCTTTATACATTTTCATACAAAAATCAGCAAGAAAGTTGTAAAGAAAGTTCTGCCACACAGCGCACATGTTTTTTCTTCGCTCTCTCTTCCTCTCTCTTTGTGCCGTTTGCCGGCACATTTCACATTTGTCAGCGGCCATTGCATGTGCTCTGGGCTGCGATCCGATCCTCCTTCACCTCTCCCCACCTCCCCTCCTTCGCCCAGAACTTGAAGATTTCGTAATCAGCCCTCGGATGGGAGTGTATCTATCGGTATAACCACTCTGGTTACATAAATCATTTCTTCTGGAATTATCGCTAAGGGGAGGGGCGGGGGATAGGCGATTTTGTTGTTAAGGGGGGCCTGGCCGGGTACAGTGAAGTCCCGCTAGGGGGCGCATTTAGTCCAGTGGAAATAGTTAAGTAATGGAAGGTACACAGGGAAAGCCCTTGGAAGGGATGTCGTAACCCTTGAAAACAAGAAAAACATTCGAAGATTTCATCAATTCAATTGAAAATAATAATAATAATGATGCAATAATATATAATACAAGGTATAGAATATAATTCAAGTTAAAATTCTTTTAACTATGATTTTAAGTGGATTTCAAAGCACTTTCCAGTTTCCCTCTTATTGGAACTATGTACATATTCCAACTGGATAAAGATTTCTTAAATAAAAGTTATATTTCGACACAATATTTTTGGATTTACATTGAATTAAGAGCCCACACTGTACTTTGACCCGCTTGAAACGCCGCTCGGGCTTATCACACTGTCTAAACGAGTAAATAAAAGACACAAATGAGCCTCGCTGCGGGTCCAAGAGAGCACGTGTTGTGTTGTGTTGTGTTACCCAGCCAACCCACTAATACCGCCTCCGCACTCTCTCTCTCTCTCTCTCCGCAGATGTTCCGTTTGCCAGTTTCGCTTGCTCGCACCTCCATCAGCCGCCAGCTGGCCATGCGCGGCTATGCCAAGGACGTCAAGTTCGGGCCGGAGGTGCGCGCCATGATGCTCCAGGGCGTTGATGTGCTGGCCGATGCCGTGGCCGTGACCATGGGCCCCAAGGGACGCAATGTGATCATCGAGCAGTCGTGGGGCTCGCCCAAGATCACCAAGGACGGCGTTACGGTGGCCAAGTCCATTGAGCTGAAGGACAAGTTCCAGAACATTGGCGCCAAGCTGGTCCAGGATGTGGCCAACAATACGAATGAGGAGGCTGGCGATGGCACCACCACGGCCACCGTTCTGGCCCGCGCCATTGCCAAGGAGGGCTTCGAGAAGATCTCGAAGGGTGCCAATCCCGTGGAGATTCGTCGCGGCGTCATGCTCGCCGTGGATGCCGTCAAGGAGAACCTCAAGGCCATGTCACGCACCGTGACTACGCCCGAGGAGATCGCCCAGGTGGCCACCATTTCGGCTAATGGCGACCAGGCCATCGGCAATCTGATTAGCGAGGCCATGAAGAAGGTGGGACGCGACGGTGTCATCACCGTCAAGGACGGCAAGACCCTCATCGATGAGCTGGAGGTGATTGAGGGCATGAAGTTCGATCGCGGCTACATTTCGCCGTACTTTATCAACTCGTCGAAGGGCGCCAAGGTGGAGTACCAGGACGCCCTGCTGCTGCTCTCCGAGAAGAAGATCTCGTCGGTGCAGAGCATTGTGCCCGCTTTGGAGCTGGCCAATGCTCAGCGCAAGCCGCTGGTCATTATCGCTGAGGATATTGATGGCGAGGCCTTGAGCACTTTGGTGGTGAACCGTTTGAAGATTGGCCTGCAGGTGGTCGCCGTTAAGGCTCCCGGTTTCGGTGATAACCGCAAGAGCACCCTCACCGACATGGCCATCGCCTCCGGTGGCATTGTCTTTGGCGACGATGCCGATCTTGTCAAGTTCGAGGACGTGAAGATCAGCGATTTGGGGCAGGTGGGCGAGGTTGTGATCACCAAGGATGATACGTTGCTGCTGAAGGGCAAGGGCAAGAAGGAGGATGTGCAGCGACGCGTCAACCAGATCAAGGAACAGATCACCGACACCACCTCCGAGTACGAGAAGGAGAAGCTGCAGGAGCGTTTGGCCCGCCTGGCCTCGGGCGTGGCCCTGCTCCGCGTCGGCGGCTCCAGCGAGGTGGAGGTTAACGAGAAGAAGGATCGCGTCCACGATGCCCTCAATGCCACACGTGCGGCCGTCGAGGAGGGAATCGTTCCCGGCGGCGGCACTGCCCTGCTGCGTTGCATTGAGAAGCTGGATGCCGTCCAGACCACCAACGAGGATCAGGTAAGCTGCTATAAAATCTCCCTCATGAATGTTCGTGATTGTTAATCCCATTGATTTCGAACAGAACCTCGGCGTGGAGATTGTGCGTCGGGCCCTGCGCATGCCCTGCATGACCATTGCCAAGAATGCCGGCGTTGATGGCGCCATGGTGGTGGCCAAGGTGGAGACCCAGTCCGGTGACTATGGCTACGATGCCCTGAAGGGCGAATATGGCAACCTGATTGAGAAGGGCATCATTGATCCCACCAAGGTGGTGCGCACCGCCATCACAGATGCCTCCGGCGTTGCCTCGCTGCTGACCACCGCCGAGGCTGTGGTTACCGAGCTGCCCAAGGAGGACGGCGCTCCCGGAATGCCCGGCATGGGCGGTATGGGCGGCATGGGAGGCATGGGCGGCATGGGTGGCATGATGTAAGCCATCAGCCGAAGTCAGTGTAATGTTTAAGTCATGATGCGGAACAGAGGGCTGCGTAGCGAACGCGGCAAGCAGTCGGGGCGAGACCCACACCAATATCTCTTCTGTCGGTGCATCCAGCCAGGAAACGAAGTCGCAACTCAAACAAGTTATGAACTCCCATGCAAACATTCTAATCCCCGATGGAACTCTTGGTTTTTGCTTCGCATTTATCCTTTGGCATTGCCCAAGCAGCCTCATCGATCACACAACACACACAGCAACCAGCACCAGCACCACAAACAACGCAAAAGGCTGGATGTGAGAGAGCTCGCCGACGATTCCTGAGCGTTCGCCGCCGCCATGCTTCCCATTCGTGTGTTTTGACGTTATTTTTTTTTAACTATTCCTTAATTCTATATTTTTTTTACATGTTATATATGTAAAGATACCGTTAGTTGTAAAATATAAAATAAATAAAAAAAAACAGAGAAGTTAAATTGAGGAAAGTCTAGCGAGTTTTCTTTGTTATTTTTTTATCAGAGAGATTAACGGCTTGAAATTGTGCTCTAAATTATATTTAAAGAAAGTCTTGGTTGTTTTCTTTGTTATTTTCCCCAAAAAGAGAGATTAAAGCCTTGAAATTGTGCTTAAAATTATATATTAGGAAAGTCTTTGTCGTTTTCTTTGTTATTTTCCCCAAAAAGAGAGATTAAAGCCTTGAAATTGTGCTCAAATTTGTATTTAAAGAAAGTCTTGGTCGTTTTCATTGTTGTTTTCCCAAAAAGAGAAAAGAAAAGCCTTGAAATTGTGCTCAAACTTATATTTGAGGAAAGTCTAGCGAGTTTTCTTTGTTATTTTCCTTAAAAGGGAAAGTAAAAGCCTTGAAATTGTGATCTAAATGTATATTTGAGGAAAGTCTTGGTAGTTTTCTTTGTTAATTTCCCAAAAAAGAGAGAGAAAAGCCTTGAAATTGTGCTCTAAATTTATATTTAAAGAAAGTCTTCCTAGTTTTCTTTGTTATTTTCCCAAAAAAAGAGAGAAGAAAAGCCTTGAAATTGTGCTCTAAATGTATATTTAAAGAAAGTCTTGCGAGTTTTCTTTGTTATTTTCCCAAAAAGAGAGAAGAAAAGCCCTGAAATTGTGCTCAAAATTATATTTTAGGAAAGTCTTAATTGCTTTCTTTGTTATTTTCCCAAAAGAAGAGAGATTAAAGCCTGGAAATTGTGCTCAAATTTATATTTGAGGAAAGTCTTGCCAGTTTTCTTTGTTATTTTCCCAAAAAAAGAGAGATTAAAGCCTTGAAATTGTGCTCTAAATTTATATTTAAAGAAAGTCTTGCGAGTTTTCTTTGTTACTTTCCCAAAAAAGAGAGAAGAAAAGCCTGGAAATTGTGCTCAACTTTATATTTAAGGAGTCTTCCTAGTTTTCTTTGTTATTTCCCCAAAAAAAAGAGATTAAAGCCTTGAAATTGTGCTCAAATTTATATTTGTTTGCATTTTCGCCTTTTTGTTTCTTTCGTTTATTAATTATAAATACACTTAATAAAAAAAAAACCTAAATAATGTAACGCTTAGATGTTTAAAAGAAAGAAAAATATTTTGCATATACTCCGCATACGGTTAATGGGGCCAGGATCAGGTCAGGCTCCCGCTAATCCCCGCCTGGCGCCTGGCGCTGGCCCTAACGCTTAACGATGATGACACAATGGCAGTACGTATTATGTGATCGATGGCGGCAATAGTTTCTTGTTGTTTTTGTTGCTGTCGTCGTTGCCGTCGGCTGCCCGCGCCTAAGGCCTATGGCTATGACTTGTAGTTGTCCTGCGGCCGAGGGAGGAAGAGGTTGCTATCCATCCTCCTCCGGCAGCTTGGTGACTCATCTTCTTCATCTTCTTTATCTCCTCGCCCCGCCTAGCACTTGCGCTTGGGCGTGCGCCGCTTGACACCGCAATTGTCCACCTTTTTGCTGCCCTTGGCAATGGCCAGCAGCTTCACCAGCTTCTTGTGCGAGTCACCCACGATCCAGCCGTGCTTCTGGTACGGCTCATTCTCCTCAAAGTGCTTGCCGGGCGACGGTGAGGCCTCCTCCTCCGGTTCCTCCAGTTCCAGCTGCTCCGTCGCTGCACCGCCAGCTCCCGTTCCCGTCCTGGAGCCAGCATCACCCGAGGGCGCCTCACCGCCCTCGGCATCCATGCGTCCGAACTCATCGTCGCTGGAGCTGCTCCAGTAGTACAGCTGCTTCTCCGTTGCGGGACGCTTTCTACGTGCCGGCGACTGGCGATTAGTCTGTGATCTTCGTTTGCTCTTCAGATTCTTGTTGCTGCTGCTGCTGTTGTTGTTGTTGTTGTTGTTGTTGGTGGCCACTGAGCTGCTCCTGGGCTGAGGTGGGGCCAGTGCCTGCGCTGGATTGCTCTGACGTGCCTTGTTTCGCTCTCTAGGAGTTTCCAACTCCTGTGGCGGCACTGGTTGGTGGTGAGCCAGTAGCAGTTCGGGCTCTGCTCTACTCTTGGGCTGTTGCCTAGAGCTGCGCGTCCTTGTGGGCGCCTCTAGTTGCTCTTCTGTAGGCTGTGGCTCCTCCTCCTCCATCTCCTCCGGCGGCGGCTGCTGCTGCTGCTCCTTGCCACGCTTTTTCCGGGAATTGCTTGCCTTGCTCGTCGCCGTTGCCGTTGTTGTTGCTGTTTTACCCTTTGCCGTGGCTTTGGATTTACCTTTTGCTGGCGGAGGTGGTGGCTTCACCTCTGGTGGGGGAGCAGGAGCTGGAGCCGCCTGATTTCGTTGCCTAGCCCTGGGCTTGGGCTGCTCCAACTCCGTAGGTGGCGGCTGCTGCTGCAACTGCTGCTTCTTGTCGCTCGCTCGGTTCTTCCGCTTTGGCGGCGCTGCCTGAGGCGTTTGTGGCACCTTCTTGCTGGCTGCAAGTGGAGGCGCCACTGCCTCTGGCTGTGAGTTGGCCTCGCTTGTCTTTCGCTTGCGCCGCAGCTCCTGCTGCTCCTTCTGCTCGATGAGGGCTATGATGTCCTTGGTGGAGAGGAACTCCTCGTACTCGTCGGAACTCCAGGTCTCCACCAGCTTCTTGGGACGATTGGTGGCACAGCGGCGCTTGGACTTGCGCTGGCCCTCGTCGATCAGCTGCTCGATCTCCTCGTGGCTCATGCCCAGCTCCGACTGCAGCTTGGTGAGGTCCTTGCGCGGCTTGCGGTTGGAGGTGTTGGTGGAGGTGGAAGAACCAGCTGTGGCCGCTGTGGGTGTGGCAGGAGGCGGCGCTGACTTGGTAGCCTTCTTTGGCGCTGACTTGGCTGACTTTCTGCCCGGAGGCAGAGCACTGGGCGCAGGCATGGCCGCCGGTGCAGCTGGAGCAGCGGGCGCAGCCATGGGCTCTGCCTGATGATGATGGTGATGATGATGGTGGTGATGATGGTGCTGGTGCTGCTGCTGTTGCTGTTGCTGTTGCTGCTGTTGTTGCTGTGGATGATGCCGCCCCCAGTTGTCGTGTACAGGTGCTGGCGGTGCTTCCACATCCGTCACCTTGGCTGCCATTCCTCCTCCTCCTCCGCCACCGCGCAATTCGTCAAAGATCTGATCCAGATTGGCCTGATTCTTGGGCAGCGCCTTGATCTTGGCCATGCCGGCGGGCACCACATTCGGTCCCGGCAGCAGGACCGCCGATGCAGCCACCACCGCCGCCGCCGACGACGATGCCTTGGCGCTGCTGGCATGCTTGAAAATGCGACCCATTATCAGGGATTTGTTCTCGAATGTCTTGGCGGTGGCCCGACTGGAGCTGCTGCTGCTGCTCCTGCTGCCAGCACCGCCGCCGCCGCCGGCGCCGTGACTCTTGCTGTTGTCGGCCGACGAGGAGGATGAGGACGATGAGCTGGACGTGGATACGGCACGATTACCGCCGCCGCCGCTGCTACCAGCAGCTGGCAGAACCCCGCGGCCCGCTTCGACGCCCACTCTAACCACCGGCTCGGGCTCTGGCTCGGGTTCCACATCGCCGTCACAGCTCAGAGTGCCAAAGTCGTAGTCATCGCGATCCGAGTAGCTGGCCGTCGAGACGCTGTTGTTGTCCTGCTCCTGCAGCAGATTCACGCACGTCTTGGGCTTCTGGAAGGTGATGGGCGCCTTCTCCTCCAGCCCAATGTTCTTGAACGGTCGATCTGGTATGATGATCCGTCCGGAGACTGGCGGCAGGGTCGCCGAACTGGCCACTCCCGCCGCTGCCTTGATAATGGAGGCGTGCATGATCGTCTTGGAGGATGTGGAGCTCTGCTGCTGTTGCTGGTGCTGGTGCTGCTGATGCTGCTGATGTTCCGGCATTGCCATGGGCGTTGGCGTCACTGTTGGCGTGGCCGTGCGCGTCGGTGTCTGCTGCAGGGCAGGCGAAGGTGCTGCCAGTGCCGCTGGTGTTGCCGCCGCCGCCGTTGGTGTGGGTGGCAGGTGGTGGGGCAGGAAATCACCGCCGGGCTTCTCACTGCCCAGCGCAATGTCCGCCAGCTCTGTGAGCTTGCACACCCCGCGACCAGACTTGGCCAGCTCCAGCATGTCCAGCTGCAGGTTCACGTTCTCGTAGCCCTTCATGGCGGCCTTCGTCTTGAAGCGCGACGTGGTGGTGGTGGCCGAGAACTGTGACACTGCCGAGTAGCTGGGCGACAGCCGGTTGTGATTGCTAAGAGAAGAGAACAGAGAGAGAAAGGTGAGTCGGAATGGCTGGAGCATAATCCTTGGTCTGCTCTACTTACGTGGGCGTGGTGGTAGGCGTGACGGCGGGCGGGTTGCGGAACAGCTGCTGGATCACCGGCTGATGGCAGACGGCGGGCACTGGAGCTGCCGGCAGCGGCGGATGAGGTGCTGGTGCCCGATGCAGGGGAACCGTGGATGCCGCCAGTGGCGGTGGCGATGGCGATGGCGATGGCGAAGCTGGCGGTGGCAGCGACGCGGAACGCGAAGGCGACGGGGACGGCGAGGCTGGCGGTGGCAAGGAACGCGTGGGCGATGGCGTTGGCGATGGTGACGGCGATGGCGAGGCTGGTGGCGGCGGCGGCTGCTTGCGGCCGGCACTCACAATCACCGAGGTGCCGGTGCCATGCTGGCGCGGTGTCTCGGCGCTCTTGAGGATGTTGCAGCACTCGTAGAAGAGGCGCTCGTCGGGATTGAGGTTGAGGCGGGCGGCCGAGGGAGCTGTGCTGGGGCTGTGCTGGTTGTCGTGCAGCCGCAGACTGGCCTCGGTGATCACATGATGCACCTGGGCGGCCTCCTGATCGTGGACTCTGTCCCTCAGCTGCTGCTGCTCTCTCTCCTGCTCCCGCTCCCGTTCCCGCTGCATCTCTCGCTCGCGTTCCCTTTCCTGCTGGGCCAGCTGCGAGGTAACCATCAGCACCGAGGCTCTCATCTGCTGAGGAGCTACTGCCGCTGCTGCTACTGATACTGGCGGCTGCTCTTCATGCAGCCTCAGCTCCTGCCTCTCATTGTCATGCTCCTCATCCAAATTACGCGCATCCTGCGGACTCGAGGGCGCCGTCTGCGACTGCAGGTACTCCTGGGCCGACACCTTGGACACGTGGGCCAGGGTCATGTTGTGCTTGGACAGCGAGGTGGCCGAGAAGAAGCTCTTGCCGCACAGCTTGCAGCTATACTTCTCGGCATCCAGTTCGCTGCGCTGCGTCCGCCTCTTGGGACGCCGCGTGAACAGAACGCTTCGTCGCCGCCTGCGCCTTCGTCCGCGTCCGCCGCGTCCCAAATCCTGTGAATAGCTGGTGTACACGCTCATCTCATCGTCCAGATCCATGTCCATCACCTCTGTGTTGGTGTTGTCGTCGTCGCACATGGAGCCAAAGTTCGAGTGCTCGTCGTTCAGATTGGGGGCACTGCGCACACTCATCGAGGTGGGCGGGCGGTAGTACTTGTCGTGGTCCTGATCCTGATCCTGCTCCTGCTCCTGGTCCTCGCCATCGAACTCGTCGTGGGCAAACTCAAAGTCCTCGTTGGTGGTGGCCGACATGATCTTCTCGTTCACATTCTTGGCTATCTCCGTGAGGTAGTTGTCCTCCTCCTCGGCATTATCGCCCGTTGCTGGCGGCACTGCACTTGCTGGCTGCGTCACCTTGGATGCCTCCTTGCCGATGTCTCCTCCGCCGCCGCCGCTGGTGCCGCTGCTGTCTGCCGGCGGTTCCTTGTGAATGTTCTTGTTGAGACGCGGATCGCGACTAAAGGTGGCCGCCTGAGGGATCTTGTCTTGCTTCTCCTGCTGCTTACTTGGAGTTCTCTGCGACTGCTGCTGGTGCTGGTGCTGCTGCTGTTCCCTGGCCACGGCGCTGCTGAGGATGCTGGGTCGCAGAATGGAGCTTACTGCCGGCTGCTGTGTTGTGATCGCCGCCGCCGCCGCCGCCACTGTTGGCTGTCCGGCTGCATCCTTGGCTTCGCGTGCCTCCTTGGCCAGCAGCTGCTTCTCAATGCCAATGGAGAAGGATTCCAGCGAGGACTTGAGCAGGCTAATGTTCTCATTGGTGGCCTTGCCGCCGTTACCACTGGCAGCACCATTGCCCGCTCCCACACCCGCTCCCTTGCCCCGACGATAGTAGCAGCTCTGCCTGCGCTTTGGCCTTCCACGCACTGGTGGATTCGCAGGGATCTCCGCCTGCGAGGCCGCCTCGCTCTTGGCCAACTTGGCGGCAGCAGCTGCCGCTGGTCCCAGGGCCGCATTACGCTTGGTGCTGGACATTAGCAGCATGCCAGTGAGCAGCAGATCCTCGCTCTTCTCGTACGCCAGATTCTCCAGCTTCTTGAGGTTGTCGCGGCGGGCATTGTCGATCTTGAAGCTCTCCAGCAGCTGATCGGCCACAATGGCCGCCAGTTCGTTCTTTCGTCGCCGGCGTTGCTTCTTCTTGGCGGGCAGCAGGACAGCCGCCTCCTCCTCTTCCTCCTTTTTGGCTGCTGGCACAACGACCACGGGCACGAGCTGTTCCTCCGTTCCTCCAGGCATCGTGACTGTTGTCGTTGGCATTGGCTGCTCCGACTGGGCCAAACTATGAAAGCCGGACGAGGTGTTGTTGTTCAGATTGCTGCTGTGCTCCTCCATCAGCGACGAGCTGCAGTTGGTTGTCTCTGGCGGTGGAGTGGCATGACGTGGAGCAGGTGCCACGGAGATGACAGAGACGGGCACCGGGGGAACAGGCTCTTCCTGCTCCTGCTCCTCTTCCTCCTGCTGCTGCTGCTGCTGTTGAGGCTGTGATTGAGTAGCTTTTCGCTCTAGCTCTGCCTTTGGTTCTGTCTCCTGCTGCGGCTCAGGCGGAGCTACAGGCACAGACACCGGCAGCATGGCATCAGCCAGCAGCTTCTTCTCTGTCCTGGCTTCCTTGAGGCATAGTTCGGGCAGAATTGGAACTGCAGCCTGCACTGGCAATGGCAAGGCTTCCTGCAGCAGCTGAGGCACTTCCCGCCTTGCCTCGCCATTCACTGGCAACGGCAGCAACGGCGCCGACGTTGGCGTCACCTCATCCAGGGCCAGCAAGGCGGCACGGCAGTCGATGGTCCGTGAGCGCATGGAACGCTTCTTGGGCGTAAGATTCTTGGTGGGCCCAGGCACAGGCACAGGCACAGGCAGAGGTAGAGGCAAAGGCTGGACTGGCACAGGAGCTGCTGGTGGCATTGTTGGAGCAAACAAGAAGCCGGCAGGAGTGGCCGGCAGGGGCAGAAGGCAATTGCCTGGCTTGGGCGGCAATGCTTCCTCCAGTTTCTTCAGCTTCTCCTTGTCCCGTTCCCTTTCCTTTTCCATTTCCACGTCATCCTCCTGCACGGCCATAATGACCGAATTGATGGCATCATCAATGTGATTATTAACCACCTCATCCATGCGCGGACACGCCTTGGCCTGGCCCTTGCCATGATCCTTCTTGGAGCCACCCAAAGTGCCGCCGCCATCCTGCTGCGAGCGCTTCTTGCCGCCGGAAACCTTGACTTGACTGTGCAACAAGTTGGGTGCTGAGGCGGTAGCCACTGCTCCAGCCGCCACGGAAGACGGCTGCGGTATGCTTGAGGCTTGCGGATTGTTGGGATTGCGCACCTGTGGGATCTTCAGCAGATCCAGATTCGAGTAATACTGCGAGGCCAAAGGAGCGGGCAGGCCACCCACCAACGGCAGGGATTGCAGCTGTCCAGGAAGGGCAACGGGCACGGGCACGGGCACAGGCATAGCTTGCTGACCAGCTGCCGTTGGCGGAGGTACATGCTGTGGCGGAGCTCCTCCGCCAGTTACAAGAGGCAGCGGCAGCGGCAGTGGCAGTGACAGCTCTGCAGGCTGCATCCTTGGCGGCGGCGCTGGCGAAGACTTTCTCGACGACTTCTTCGATAGATCCAGCGGCTCCATATCCATGTCGGCGCTTAGCAGATTGCGCGCCTCAAAGCCACAGATTGTCTGCCGCCTGGCGGGCATTCCGCCGGCACGATGATGCGCATGATGCGGCGGCAAGCCCACAAGTCCCGGATCCCCCGTTGTCCCGCTAAGCAGCGGCTTCGGGAGCAGCACTCCACGCTGGCTGGTGAGGTTGAGCGGCTGCTGCGGCTCCAGCACAAACATTGTCGTCGTGGTGCTGGTCGGTGGTGCTTGATTCGACGGCTGCTGAGGTTGTGCCTGCAGCTGCTGTGGCATGTACAGCGGCAGCTTGGACATCATTTTGACGTTGAGGGCAGCTGGCGCTGGAGCTGGCATTGCCTGGAGGCCCAGCGGTACTGTCACAAGCACGGGCGGCGGCACAGGAACAGGAACAGGAGCTGGCAACAGGGGCAACGGCAATGGCTGCTCCACGGGAGGATACTGCTTGAGGGCGGCCAGCGAGGGTGGCTTCGTTGGTGGTGGTGGTGGTGGTGGGGCAGTCATTTGCTTGGCCGCCGCCTTGGTGGGCGTTCGCCTCGGTGGTGGCGGTGGAGCTGGTGTCATGATGGGCTGAGCAACAGGAGCTGCAACTGGAAGGGGAAGTGGTGGTGCTGTTGCTGCTGCAACTGGAGCCGGCAGCGTGCTGAGAATTGGAAGTGGAGGAAGAACTGGCGCGGCCACAGTGGAAACTAGGGCGGTTGGCAGAGCCACAGGCGTGGGAGTGACTGCTTCTGTTGGCTGCTGCGGCTGCTCCACTGACTGCTGCGGCTGCACAACCTCCGGTGGGGCATCCACTTTGATTATTCGCCGCGACACTGCTTTGCGTTTGGGCGTCTTGGCCAGCAGCGGCTCCTTCTCCTTCTCCTTCTCCAAGGTAACTGATGGCTCTGGCTGCTGCTGCTGCCTCTCCTTTTCCTGCTCTTGCTTCTCCCTCTCCAGTTTCTCCTTCTCCAGTTTCTCCTTCTCCTTTTCCTGCTTCTCCCTCTCCAGCTTCTCCTTCTCCAGCGGCGGCGCTGTCTTTAGCTTCTCCTCCAGCTTGCCGGTGAGCATGGCTATGCAGTCGCTGATCCTCTTGCTGCGCTTCACATTCGTCGAGTTGGGAGTGGTGGCCAGGCGAGTGCTGGCCGTGAATGGTGGAGCAACAGCGGCAACTGGCGGGGATTTGGTGGCCGGAGCCGGTGTTGTGGGCGGTGTGGGCATCAGTTGTTGCTTGCTGCTGGGCGTGGGCGAGGTGGCCTCCGACTCCTGAGCAGCTGCCTCCGCTGGCAGGGAGAGCGGGAGTGCCAGTGGCAGCTCCAGGCGCAACGTAGGCTTTTCCTCAGCGGGAGATCGTGACTTGGCAGTGACTGTGTTGGTTGGGATGGTTGGGATGATGGCGGCAGCCTGCTCCGGCTTGGCGGCGACTGGCAAGGCCTCCGTTTGTGCTGCAGCGGGCGGTTCTTCTGGCGGGGCTTTGACTCGGTCTAGCTTGGCCTTCTGCTGCTTCTGCTGTTCCTTCTGCTTGCGGCGGCTGCGCTGCTGCTGGGCGGCCACAGCGGCGGCCGAGGAGGCTGCTGTGGCCACCACCGAGGATCGCGAGCGAGAGCGCGTGGTGCGCAGCAGATGCTGATTGTAGATCCTCTTGGTGCTGCTGCGCTGCTGCTTGGACTTGGCCTTGGCCATGGACTTGGCCATGGACTTGGCCTTGTTCTTGGCCTTGCGCTTGGCCTTGTTGTCCACGGGAAAGATCTTCTTGCAGACGCGCTTGGGTGGCAGGTTCTCCAGCATCTTGCGAATGGATTCCGCTGCGGGTAAAGAGGGGGAAATCATTATGGGACTCTTTGGGACTCAGTTTATATTTATAAGACTCACCATCGCTGGGCCTTTGGCGCGGCGAATTCTTCAGCTTGGACGAACTGCAGCCACTCTCCTCGCCCTCGTGTTCGGCCTCGTTCTCTGCCTCTGCCTCGGCCTCGGCCTCGCCCTCGAGCTTCTCCTTTTTGCGGGCCGAGAGCTGCTTGAGGGGCTTCTTGGAGAAGGCGCGACGCTTCTTGGTGCCGCAATAGTAGCGATACTTGCGCTTCTTGGCCAGCGACCACACATAGTCGCCGGAGCAGTCCAGCATGTGGCGATAGAGATCCATGAGGCCGCTGCACTTGCGTCCGCATTTGGTGCAGCTGGAGGGAGCGGACGACGACGACGACGACGACGAGGTGATGGCCGTCGTCGAGGAGAAGGAGGAGGTGCAGGTAGACAGGGACAGCGAGGTGGAGGCGGCGTTGGACATCAGCGTTGAGGCCGACGACGAGCTGGGCGAGCAGGATGACGATGCCGAGGATGCTGTGCCCGAGGAGCCAGCAGAGGCTGGCGACGGTTGCTGCTGCTCCAAGCCCGACAGCGGCGTCGGTGTCGACACCTCGTATGAGGAGCGCGAGGAGGCGGATGACCTGGTCTCCTCCTCTGGCTGCACGCGATGCTCCTGCTCCTGCTTGGGCTGAGGCACGGCCACAAGAGCACCCGCACCCGTCGGCGCAGAGTTACTAGAAAAGCGCCCGAGTGCCCGCTTCGGTATGAAGAGGTGACGCAGCAGGTTGCCGGCCAGCAGCTCCCGGCCCACCACCTCGTAGTGGGTGGCATAGATGTGCGAGTGGCGGAAGGTCTTGTGCTCCTCCAGCGACTTGCGCTGGTCGAACTTGGCGCCGCAGCAGATGCACAGATACAGACGCGGTCGTGCCCACTCGCCGCTAAGAACCAGCGTTCCCCGCCGGCTCTTCAGCCGTAGCCTCTCCCGTTCCCGCTCCAGATCCTGCTCACCGTTGCCGCTACTGCTGCTGCTGTTGCTGTTGCTGATGGCCACCGTTCGCGGCTGGAGCTGCAGCAGCGAGAGAAAGCTTTCGTCGGCAAAACTCTGTCCCAGGGCCAGATCATCGTCCGTTCTATGCCCATCGATCCCGCCGCCGCCGCCTAGATCCTCGTCGCCGTCCTCGTTCTCGCACTTGATCACCGCCTGCTCGTTCTGCTCCAGAATGATGTGCGGCAGCAGGCGATGGTCGAGTATGAGATTTAGCTGCTCCAGCAGGCGACGCTGCTCCTGATTCTGGCTGTGATTCTGATGCTCTGCCGCCAGCGAGAGCGAGAGATCGTGCTTCTGGCGCATCGTCAGCTGCGTCCACATGTCCAGCTTGGAGAGATCGCGCAGGCCGAGGCCCAAGCTGGGCTGCTTCAGCTTCTTCACCAGCCGCCCGCCCTCGTTGATCAGCGTGAACTTCTTCACGTAGTCCCACTTCCACTTCCAGCTGTGCTTTGTGTGCGGTCTCCGCCGGAACTTGGCCAGCGGCAGCAGCTCACCGGTGCCGCCAAACTGCTCGGCGGTGAGCAGTGTGGGATAGGAGGCGCCGCCAGGACACAGCTGGCTGGGGCCATGCAGCATGATAAGCTCCGGTCTCTGGCCAGAAGTTGCAGCTGCTGAGGTGAGTAGCCGCCCGTCTAGGTGATTCTGTAGATTGTGGCGCACATTAAAGACCACATCCTTGTAAAAGTTATCATCAAACACGGAATTGGCGGCAGAGGCTGCAGCGGTGACAACGGCGGCGAAGGAGGAGGAGGCGGCAGCAGCAGCAGCAGCAGCGGAGGAGGAGGAGGAGATGGTGGTGGAGCAGGCTGAGCTGACTGGCAGCCGAAACACTGCGTCCGCATTGACTGTGTCCTGCAACTGATTGCTGCCAGTGGAGACTGGCTGCAGTTGCTGCTGCTGGTGCTGCTGCTGCTGCTGTTGTTGCCTTTGGGCCGCCGCCCGGCTGCTGCTACGCGACTTGTGACTGGGCGTGGCCATAGGCGGGGGCTCCTCCTCCTTGCGCTGACTGCGATTTCGATGGCTGGGCAACCGATTCTGGGTGAGGCCCAGGCGAAATAGAACCGGCTCATCGGCGCCCATCAATCCGGGCTGCTTCGTGGCAGCCACAGCCTCCTCCTGTCTGGGCGGCGATGATGGATGCTGGTGCCGCTGGTGCCCCGCCAGCTGGTCAGCGTCGGGGAAACGCAAGCGACACTGCCGGCAGCCAAAGTACTTGTCCGTATGCTGTTCGCTCAAGTGCTGGAACAGTTGCTCCAGATGTTTGGCCGGCAGACAGATTTGCGGCGGCGGCGTGGCCTGATGGCGCGACCTAACCGTCTGCTGCTGCTGGCCACACAGATGGCAGCCGGGAAAGCCGACGGCAGGCTGGGCATTGGTGGAGCTGGTGGAGCGACCGCTGCAACGCCGCTCCTGCCGCTCCGTATGGAACTTGTCCACATGCTTGGCCTGCAGCTTGCCGGAGGTGAACTTTCTATCACAGTACAAACACAGGACCTTGGAGTGGCCCGCCGCACTGAGGGCGGCGGCCTCCTCGCGCTCCCGTTCCCGTTCGCGCTCCCGGTTCCGTTCCCGCTCCTCGGTGAGCTGCTGCAGCTTCTCCATGAGCCGGGGCAGCCGTTCCAGGGGCAGGCTGCAGATAAGCGATAGAGGTGGCTGCTGCTGGTCCTGCGATGAGTTCTGATCCTCGGCCAAGTCCTTCTTGGCAAGCAGCATTGGGTCGTGCTCCGCCATCGCCGTCGTCGTTGCCGTTGCCTCTTCCTGTCTTGGCTGACGCTTCTTGCGGGGTGTGGCGGGGGCGGAGGCGGTTGCTGTTGCAACTGGTGCAACGGTAACGGTAACGGCAGTTGGCGTTGCCATGCTCGTCGTTGCTGCTGGTCCAATTGGATTCTTGCCGTTGACCTGCTGCTGCTCCTCCGAGAGCTTGAAGCCGCGGCGCAGGCCGAAGCGCCCCATGGTCTTCATGTGGAGGCGGCCAGTGGGTCAATCGGTTCGTTGCTTTTCTGTTGTTTTGTGTTGTGTTGTGGGTACTGCGCGTCCTCTGTCCGTCCTGTGTTCCTGCAACCAAGGCAAAGGGCGAAATTTAAGGCAACTCTCAAATGGCAACATATGTATGTATGTATGTATGTATGTTCTTTTTTCGCTTTTCTTTTTGTTGACAAATAGAAGAGCAAGAAGAAGAACAGGGCAGAAGAGGAAGATGTGAGAAAGAAGAAGCAGCGAAAAAAAACAAAAACTACTCTCACACACACACACACACACACACAGGCATGCATATACAGAGAGAAAAAAAAACTCTGGCAGAGTTTGTGCACACACACACACACAGGCGCGCGACACAAACATACACACACACACACACACACACACACCTGCCTTTTTGGCTCAATAGGAAATTATACAATAAACATTTTCGACTGCTGCTGCTGCTCTTTTATCTGTTATCTTCGTTTTATCGTTTGTTGTTGTTGTTATTGTTGCTGCTGCTACAAATGCAGTTGTTGTTGTCGTTTTTGTTGTTTGTGTTTGAGTGATATTTCACACGGCATTGCATTTTTTTTTTTTACCCCGTTTCGCTTTTCTTGGCTTTTTCGCTTGGCGCAGCACCACACACTCTGAGAAAATCACCCGCACTGCACTCAGTTTTCTGTGTCGTGTGGTTGTTGTGTGGAGAGTATTGCACTTTTCTGGGTCGGAAAGGAGTCGTCCGCCTGGCCCAGCGCTCCGCTCCGGATGCGTTCACCGTCAACGGGTCGCAAGCGAAAAACCGCACAGCATTTCTAATTCATTTTATTTACTATGCGCGTATTATTTTTTTCCACCCTAACAACTGCGTTAGGAGGTATCTAACGTTTAGCCCAAATCGATGCGTGCGTGCGGTGCTGCAGGGGGGCGGGGGGCGACGGGGGGCAGTGTGGCCAGCGGCTGGGACATACGAAAATACCACCACAAGGGGGTTGTCTGTCACAAAATACAAATATGTATAATGGGGGGTTTGGAAAACATGCACTCCAAGGACTAAGAAATCTCACCTTATAAAGTATATACATGTATCTTTCATCAGCCTCAACAGCCGAGTCGATCTAGTCAGGTCCATGTTCTATGCTAACTGCCAGACTATGCAAACATCAGAGTCCAATAAGAGAAAATACAAGTGACTTCATAAGCCCATCATGGGATCCAGGCTGTCAAAAATATACGTTTTTAACACTTGATCGATGAAATACTAATATAAAAAGCTATAGTTAGTTTTAATTTACTTATTATATATATTTTTTAAATATTTACTTAATAAAACCCTTTAAATCGGTATGATTTCAGCTAGTAAAAACCTTTTATTTATGTAAAAATATATTCTTAAATTTTAATACTAATTAGGGATAAAGCTGAGTCAAATGTATATTCTAATTGGATGTCCCTAAAAACCACGATCGTTTCTATAAGACATATAAGATATAGATAATACATATAGAACATCGATTCCGATTGGCGGCTGCACCACCCAAAATATAAAGTGTGTACACACTTGTGGTGTGACGAGTGTGGCCAGCCACTTGTTTTACAGCCAATACGCATTTGATAGGTGTAATCGATATCTCTATCGATAGCAACATCGCTGTTTTCGCCGTTCTTGTTTTTGACGAGTCATTTCTTGTTACCGCCGCAAATTATAACAAAAAAGAACGCATTTTCACTGCTAGACGGAAAGAATGCCGTACAACATGGACATATTGATGCCGGAGAAGGTACTTGATCTCGCTTGCCACCCCCCAAACACAGTAATAACACAGTAATTCTCCCCTAGCAGCAGGACGAGCTGTCCGAACAGAAACTAAAGGATGCCCACAGTTCCCTGGACGAGCTGGACATTGACGATCTCTATGTGCGCTACAAGGTAAGTGAGCTAGTGCAAATATCACTACCACCAGAACTCACGGGGTAATCTCTGTCTCCAAACAGAAACTGCAAAAGACGCTGGAGTTCATCGAAGTGCAGGAGGAGTACATCAAGGATGAGCAGCGCAACCTGAAGAAGGAGTATCTGCACGCCCAGGAGGAGGTGAAGCGCATCCAGAGTGTGCCGCTGGTAATTGGCCAGTTCCTGGAGGCCGTCGACCAGAACACGGGCATTGTGGGCTCCACCACTGGCTCCAACTACTACGTTCGCATTCTGTCCACCATCGATCGCGAGCTGCTGAAGCCCTCGGCCTCGGTGGCCCTGCACAAGCACAGCAATGCCCTGGTGGATGTACTGCCGCCAGAGGCGGACAGCTCCATCTCGATGCTGCAGCCGGACGAGAAGCCAGACGTTAGCTATGCGGATATCGGTGGCATGGACATGCAGAAGCAGGAGATACGCGAGGCAGTCGAACTGCCGCTCACCCACTTTGAGCTGTACAAGCAGATTGGCATTGATCCGCCGCGCGGCGTCCTCATGTACGGCCCGCCCGGCTGCGGCAAAACGATGCTGGCCAAGGCTGTGGCCCATCACACCACCGCCTCGTTCATACGCGTCGTGGGCTCTGAATTCGTGCAAAAGTACCTCGGCGAGGGGCCGCGCATGGTGCGCGATGTCTTCCGCCTGGCCAAGGAGAACGCCCCGGCCATTATTTTCATTGATGAGATCGATGCCATTGCCACCAAGCGTTTCGATGCACAGACTGGAGCCGATCGCGAAGTGCAGCGCATTCTCCTCGAGCTGCTCAACCAGATGGATGGCTTCGATCAGACGACCAATGTCAAGGTGATAATGGCCACCAACAGGGCCGACACACTGGATCCTGCTTTGCTGCGTCCGGGACGTTTGGATCGTAAGATTGAGTTCCCGCTGCCCGATCGCCGGCAGAAACGTTTGGTCTTCTCCACCATCACCTCGAAGATGAACCTCAGCGAGGATGTGGATCTGGAGGAGTTTGTGGCGCGGCCGGATAAGATTTCGGGGGCGGACATCAATGCCATTTGCCAGGAGGCGGGCATGCATGCGGTGCGCGAGAATCGCTACATTGTGCTGGCCAAGGACTTTGAGAAGGGCTACAAGAACAACATCAAGAAGGACGAGCAGGAGCACGAGTTCTACAAATAGATTAAGCCATTACCATTGTTTCCCTCCATATATCTCCCTATCCTAATCTTCTTCCGCTTGCGGAAATACCATTAAATAAAAGTAACTCGTATTTTTGAATCCAAAACCAAGGCAATTATCCAACAAACAAAATAGAAAATGTACATATATTTATGTCAAAAGGGAGAGATTTAAAGGAGAAAGCAAACAAGGAGTAAGGGAGCTAAGGCATCTACATCTACTTCATCAGCGAATTGACAACGGCATTCACATTGATGGCCTTGAGGTCGGCATACGTCTGGCCGGTGCCCACAAACACAATCGGCTGGCCGGTGATGTAGGTCATGGAGATGGCGGCCCCCACCTTGTCGTCGATGGTATCAAACTTGGTCAGGACAATGCCATCGATGATGTGCGGGTTCTCGTTGGAGGAGAAGTCGGCCAGCGACTGATTGAACTTGACCAGCTGATCCACGGCCTCATTGCCCACCAGCGCCTCGCCCACAAAGAGCACCAGATCGGGATTGTTCACCTTGATCAGCTTGGACAGCGAACGCATGAGTGGTTCGTTGTCCTGCATCCGGCCGGCGGTGTCCACCAGCACCACATCCACATGGGTATCGTTGGCAAACTTGATGGCCTCCATGGCAATGCCGGCAGCATCCTTGCCGTAGCCCTTCTCATACAGCTGGACCATCGTGCGGCCATTGTGCTTGGCCGCCGGATGCAGTGCGTTCAAATGGCGGGTATGCGTGCGCAGCTGCTCAACGGCTCCAGCACGGAAGGTATCGCAGGCGGCGATCAAAACATTGAAATCGTTCTCAATTAGCCAAAAGCAAATCTTGGCCAGATTCGTGGACTTGCCCACGCCATTGACGCCGCAAAAGATGATGGTGTAGGGACGGCCATTGCGTTTCGATTCCAAGGCATCGCGTATGATATCAATGCGCCGCTTGGGCGAGAGAATTCGCACCAGCGACTGTGTCAGCGCCTCCTTCACCTGACTGGCAATGCTGTCGAAGGTGCCCATCTGTTTGCCCTCCAAACTGGTGGCCACCGAATCGCACAGCTTCACCGCAATCTCCGAGGCCACGTTCTTCGATATCAAATGGTCACGCATCTTCTCCAGGGCCGGTTGTAAGTCAGCCAGCGACATGGTTTTAGCGCCCACAATGCCCTTGAAGTAGGACAGCAGACCACCACCGCCGCCGCCACTACGTTTGCTCGTCCTGGACTGCACCAACTGCTCAGTCTCCTCGTCGTCGTCGTCGCCACTGGACTCGGCCTCGTCCTCGCTCTCCACATCCAAATCGGGTATAACGCCCTGCATTGTCCCCACCAGCTGTCACCCCCAAGAGTGTTGATTAATTAAAATGCAAATAGAAATTAAGGCAGCGCCTCTACTCACATCACTGTTGATGTTCTGGTACTGCACATCCTCGGGCGCATCCTTGGAGCGATCCAGCAGCACGGCATCCTTGTTGTTGCCACCCAGATCCCAGACGCGCGGCTTCTTGCCCGCCTTCTCGGAGGCGGCTGGCGCCTTGCTGGGCTTGGTATCCACAGGCGAGGTCTTCTTGGTGCTGCCGCCGAGCTTCTCGCGCATCTTTCGACGACTCTCGGCTATTATGTCGTCCTTGGAGCGCGGCGACGATGACGAAGACGACGACGCCAGCGGTGGCGACGGCGGGCTCTCCTGGATATTCACACGTTTCTCAGCGGGCTTCTTGTCATCCTGCAGCATCGAGGCCACCGTTTTCTTGGACTTTTGCGACTCGTTAAATGAACGCATTGCCTTGGGGGCCTTCACCTGCTTGGCGGAGGCCTGTTCGGCGGCGCTTAGAACGCGTCGGTACTCGCGATCAAAGTCGTATTCCTCGCCTAGACGCTCCGCGGACGCAATGCTGCCGAATTTGTCCTTGAAGGCCTGCTGCATGTCCGCCAAGAAGGCATCCAAATAGCTCAGCTTGATCACCTTCTGGAAGACAGCCGCATAGACCAAATCCAGCTCATTGTCCAGCTTGAACTGGACGGCCAGGTGGTCCTCCTCGAAGTACTTGGCCTCCGTGTTCCGCTCCTGACACCCAAACAAAAAAAAAGAAGCTATTTACAGCCAGCCAGGACAGAGGACAGAGAGAGCGACGAGACTCACCTCCAGAATGACGCCACGTATCAGGCTGTTGATGCAGGAGGCGAAGCTGCTGCCAGCCGCCGCCGTTGAGTTCCACAGCACGACGCCGCCCTTCGTGAATATCACCACAAAGTCCAACATTTTAGCTACCGATCCAGCAATACGACTTGAATGTTTCCACGCTTTAGCATTGCAGAGCAAAAGCAAAAGCAAAAGCGTTCCACGTCACTTGGGGTTTCAGTGTGACCGCAGCGGAGCGAGCCAATATTCCGTGGCCACTGGCCAGGGGCTTAGCCAAGGGGGGTTTTTTTTTCCTGCAGCTAACGGTATTATATAATTAATTAATTAATTGCTGAATTAATTTGTCTATAAATATGTAAATATTGATTTATTTTTACAAGATTTTTGGTTACAAAAAAATAAAGAGCTTCAAGGACTTCAGTTTTAGGGGAGTCCCAGCAAAAGTTATGGATTGAAATCAATATAATTAAAGCAATTAATCTAACTATTTAAGAATTGCAGTACTATTTTGTCTATAAATATTTAAATATTGATTTATTACCTGTAAAAAACATAGATGCTAAACTATTTTCTATTTCTAGGGGAGTTCCAGAAAAAGCT
>JAEIIH010011193.1:0-19872 GCA_018904745.1 Drosophila orosa
TAGACAGATAGTTGTATAGATTGATCGATAGATAGAGATACAGATAATAAGATAGATTGTTAGATAGATATATAAGTAGAAATATATATAGATAGATAATTAACTGTTTACACAGATATATAGATAAAAAGATTGATCGATAAATATATAGATAGATACATAGATAGATATAAAAAGATAGAATATCTAATAATTTCAATGAATCCCAATTTTTTCATGTGTACAGTCTGGTCGAAAAATTCCTCTGGTTGGAAACTAAAAAGAAAATGAGTCCGTCAAACAAAACTGAGCAGGAAATGCAACTGAAGGGCAGGGAAAATCAAGGCATCGTGCTCGAAATATGCATTTCAATACATGAATGTTTCCGTATCTGAGCATGCAAATTCTCCTGTGCCTGTGTGTGTGTGTGTGTGTGTGTGTGTATCTGTGTGTGCGGTTAAGCAGGCATACCAAACACGCATACGTAAAGGGAAAGCTCGGAAAAATTCTGTCTGTCTGCCGTTCTTCCCCTTTGATTGAGTTTCCAGTGCATGAAATTTGCATTGAGGGAATTGCTTTCCTCGCCCTTTTTGTGTATTTAAAATTTAAGGATATTTTCAGTCTTGCTATTCAATAACAAGGATCGGCTTGAAGAGCTTTCAAGTGGAATGTTTGAAAATATGTGAATAGCAACGAGAGCTGCAATTAAGAGCCACCTACTAAATACTCGAGAATGTAGTTGCTGCCATAAATGAATTATTTACACAAATGGACCGAAAACGAGTTCTTTGTTAAGGTTGTGTGGGCCATCAATTACCCAGGCAAGCGATGGTTATTTAAATATTTTTCTGATTGTAAATATAAGTGCCTTGAAAAATCATTGAAAAGGCTTAAGGAATTGCGGGGGCTTCAGTGGAATTTACATTGGGAGAAGCTTTTAACGAACTAATAGTGGCAATGGCAATTAAAAATATATACTAGGAAACTATGTAAGTTGAATCGAAGTATTATTTATTTCATTAAATCTTTGCCATCGAATATATGCTGAAAATAATTGAAGATTTCCTAAACCTATTTATCCAATTATCTCTCTGAAAATTAAACTGACTAACAAATTATATTAATATTTTGTTATTTGAAGTTCTAACAAGTCTGGCTGGCAGTTTAATTAATAATATTAACTTATATACAAATACTTTAATGTTCATCCAGCCTGAAAGCATCTGAAAGCTGTATCCGTGTGCTTGCTAAGCGGTTTAACTTTGAACTATGGGCAGATTCTCAGCTCAAACTATTTTTCAAGTATTTGCAGCCTTCCTTTAAGGATTTGCATTCGACTGCACTGAGAATCTGCTGAGCCTGAGACGGGCTCTGAAATCTAATATGGCAGAAAACCCAATTAAAACGCTGCCCAAGACAAGGAACCAGGAACAAGGCAGCAACAATGGCGGGAATGGTGGCATGGCAGGCAGGCAGCCTCGAATAATTCCAGGGCTGTGGCCCCAGACAAGTTTAATCTCTTTGCCCGATGCAGGCAGCTGTGCTCAGTCGACCCGACGACCCGGGGACTTGAATTTGAATTTGGTTTGGGGCACGCCCCGGGGGTATGCAATATATTTGCGAGAGCAGGGGCACAGCGGAAATAAATAATCACACTGAGAAGAGGCTCTAGGCTATAGAGGGAACTAGATTTAAATACCTTTAAGTGGCTTTGAAGACCTTTAAATATATTTAAATACCTAACAAGTAAATAAAAACGTATTGCCTAATTTTAGACAGTTATTTATCTTACTTAAACTAAATATATTGATAAATCTTTATGTAAATCTCCCAATTTTTCTCCTTGTGCACTCATAAATATGTCTCATGTTTGCCTTTCCCCTTTCTTTGCAGAGAGTGTCACTAATTGAATGCTTATTGCTGGCTGGTAAGTTTATTGAGCTCGTGCCCAATCGAGGGAAAGCCATTTTAAAGAAGAAGGGGGGGAATGGAAACCCTGGGATCCGAGGGAGTTAACATGTGGGTTACTGGTTCAAGCTGGTTGACAAATACTTGGTCAAGTGCTTGGTAAATGCCGCACTCCTTTTGCGGGAAAGCTTTTAGCGAAAGTGGATGGCGTTATGGAAATGCCAGCTTGAACCTTGATCAATATCAGCAGCACAGTTGCCCAACCCAATTTCTTTTCTCTCTTTCTCCGTCGGCGGTCGCTCTATTACTTTGGGCCATAAAGTGCTAGGAGAAGGAACTAATCGCTGGTCAGCCATAAAAGGGAGAAAGGATAAAGTTATGGGGTTCTATAAAAAGGCAAAGGGCAGCTTTCAGGATGGGAAGTACGAGCCACCACCACATGTGGTTTTTGTAGCCACCGCGGTTGCAGTTCCGTGTGACATCTTAAGTGCATCTGGCTGCATAAAGGTCGCAGCTACAGGATATCTTTATCCGGATCCGGATCCGGCTCCGGCTGATGTTAAGCAGTCGCTTACTGGACCGGGACCCGCACTTTTACGGCGGTAATTTGCCACAGACAAAGCCATCGGAAATCTTGGCCTGGCGGGATTGCCTTCCTTCGCGGGAGATTACAATGTACGAGTGTACATGCCGCAGGGCAAAGTATTCATAAAGATTTGATGGAGCCAAGGCAGCTGGGGATTAGTTGTAACTATTCGGTAGAAGAAGCGTGTGAAATGGCTTTAAATAATTCAGGGCAAGTTCTTATGCTGGCTTTAGTACTTTCCATAAAGGGTCTTTACTTTATTTAATTTTCTTCACAAGTGAGGGGAAACAAGAAGGTTTAAACTGAACAAGAATATAATTCCCTAACTTGATTTATCACTCGTTTTATGGAGTAAGCTCTGAATCAGTCTTATCAATTTCTTTTTAAGCTCATTTGATTTGTTGTGTATTTCCAATGAAGTCCAATTAATAGGGAAAAATATCCTTGAAGTATACACTCAACATCATTCAATTCAATTGCTTCATCATTCGAGGAGTTTTTCCATCTTGATCTCTCTTGGTTTTGTTTTCACCAGCAAGCCACCGCCTCCCCTTTTTCATTTTCCATTTTCTATTTTCCGTTCTTGTTACTCTGCCTCAACTAGTATGACAAAAGTAGCTTAACTTGTTTTTCCTTTTATTATTTTTCTCCTTCTTCCTACTTTTCCTCTTTTTTCCACTCCATTTTTTTTATTTCCGAAGAAGATTTATCGATGACCGTGCCAACTCATACATAAACTGTTCATGGGAGCACGTCCCTTTGCCATAAAAATATTCGAATATGAGCGAAATATTTTGGCATGAATAAAAAACTAGGAAACTACAAATTCCTGGGGAGGGAGGCACACTGGCTTGCTTACGACAGACCAACTTTGGGGGCCACATATAAGAGTCTTGGGAAAATATGTTATGCTATTAAGGTGGATATACATTTTGCAGAGACATTTGAGCAGACTTTCCATTTAAATAATCTATTTAATCCCTCTCCTTCTGAAATCTCCTTAATGAACCCATCAAGCTTTCAATTAAGGACACTTTTCGCAACGTGTGGGCCGCTTATTGTTACAAAACATTAAATGCGATCCATGCGATTGCCGCACGCAAATCGACCGCAATGAAATAATCCCCAACAAAAATCCAGCGTAGAATTTCTGGAATTTCCCCTGTGTGTGCGTTAATTGGCTTCAAAAGTGGGCGTGGCCAGGTGGCCATCGAAATTGAAATTGAGACCGAGACCAAAACCGAAGCGAGACCCAAAACCGTCGCTGATTATCTGCTCGACCGCTGCCCGAACACGTTCAACTGGCGTGAGTTGGGGCAATAAAAACTTATTAAGCGATGCTGAGGACGCAGGACTCGCAAGTTGCCATAGGACCCAGGATCCAGGGAAAGCGGGGAGGGAATCGCGGGGTGCGGGAGTGCGGGACCCCGAGAAAGGATAAATGGAGAAACATTTGGCAGAAATGTGTCGTCGTTGCTTTGGGGCAGGACCGTAATAAAAAGACGGGGGGGAATAAAACGGAATAAAAAACATGTATAAAAAATGCGCATACGCCGCATTGGCTTCGTCTGCTTGTGCCTTATAATAGACATTAATAATATATCGCTGCTTCCGCTTTCGCTTCCGCATCCACTTCCGCTCCAGACTCCTCATCTCATCCGATTCCAGTGGCAAGTGCGATAAACCGTTTAGCAACATCCGGGGCACAGCCACCATGGAGCGTAAAATGGAGAACAGGACAAGGAGCAGGACTTGGTCAAACAGTTTGCGCCAAGGAAATTGCTTCTCTAGCTCTTCCTCTCTCTATCTCTCTCTATCTCTCTCTATCTATCTCTATCTATCTCTCTTGGTCTCCCTGTATCGGGGCTAAATTTACATACTAATTCGATTCATTACTCGCCCCCGGGCTCTGGGCTCTTAATTGAGGTAATCAATGCATCTGTAAGCTGATTTGGTTCAAGTGGTCGCTCTTCTTTGCCCCTAATCAGCTTACGTTTCAATGCAGCAATGCAGTTCCTTACAGTTTGCTCTTCATTTTCAATTCTGCTGCAGCTGGAAGCCCCATCCAATTCGAATTCAATAACGACAAATATAAGAAATGTACGCAAATATATTTCGCAATAAGATATTTGCTCTCATATATGCAGAGTCCTTTCACACAACAACAATGGCATCAGCAAAAGTATTGGCAAAACTTTGGCGACGACTCCTACTACTCCTCTACCATTTCAGTCAACATTTTGCAGTGCCATCTGCGGAAAGTTTACTGCGATAAATGAAAATAGGAAGCCCAGAACGAGCAGCTACAACAAGATGTTGAAATAAGTTGTCAAGCCAACGCATCCGGCTGTTTTTCCACCCGACTCCATCTCTCTTTACCAATGTATGTACATACTTTTTGTTTGCCATGATGCTGGGCGTGTATAGTTTTCCACTTGTCTGACTGCGGCGGCTGTCGGCGATAAGCGCGCAGAACATTGATAAACATCCCAGCTCTCCTGCTCAGCTCGGAACCGCAACTCCCAGTTCCCAGCTCCCAGCTCCCCTGCTAAGGCAAGAATGAAGTGGATGTCAGTCGGTGACAATAGCGATGAGGCGCTCACAATCGGTTGGCTTGACAAAACGACTGCCCCATGGAGAACTCCTAGGGAAAAGTAATACACTGGGGGGTAAGGTGAAGCCCAAGAGATAGTGACTTATATTATATTTTATAGATGTATTAAAAAATACTTGAAATAATCAAAGATAATCAAGGGTGCCATGGAAATCGCTGGGGGATTTAAAAGCCATTGCAATGGGGCCCCAGAGAATGCTAAACCCAACTGATTACATAGTCTTTGGGTCTTTAATGTTATTTAATTGCATATTATTTGTCATCAAAGAGTTGCGATTACATTTTATCATTTTATCCAAAAGACTTGCTACTTTTATAAAAGTGTAAATGAGGGTTGTCAAATTGACATATTAAAGGAATTTCTACCATCAAAAGAATGAAAATAATTAAAAATAATAAGTTTATTTAAACAAAACCTTTTTTTAGCCTCCTTAGAAATTATTATTAATCATATTTCATGTTATGACAATTTTGACTTCGGTAATTGAGAAGAAATTGCGAAAATAAAACCACTTGTTTGGCCTCCTTTTTTTATGAAGAATGTAGTTAAACTTTAAGATTTTTTTAAACAATTTAAATAATTCAAAAAAGTTTGATCCTGATCCAATACAAGTCACTACCTTAATTCTGAATTTTCTCTCTGTATTTCAATCACTCAAACGTTAAGGTTGAGGTCGCTTTCGTTGATTTTCTGCGAGTCTGCAGGATACATAATGTGGGAGAAGAGGAAAAGCGGAAAAACTGGGGAAAATATGGGAAAAATATGGGAGAAAAACGGGGAGGCAGAGGAAGACGACTGTCAGTGGGACACTTTGCTGTCAATGGCAGTTGAGTTACGACAAAGCGAGAAATTGCATGGCAGCCTCGCTTCCTTGGGCTACCATCGCTTGTGGAATTTTTCACGCGTCACCTGTGGCAGATAGTGGTGCCCATGCCACTTCCCGTACACCTCCTCCTCCTCTCCTGCTCAGCAGGATGTCTTTGGCTTCGGGAATTGTGGAGGGTCCATAGGCCTATGGAGCGAGAGTTGAATGAACTCTCCCTTAATCGATGTTCTCTGTGCGTCTGTGAAGTTGGCCTGCCTGCCTGCCTGCCATTGTTCAGCTGGGTATCGTATCGCTTGCACATACATTCATATATCCTGGCACCGATGGTGTCTGCCAGGATAAGCCCGAAATGGCAGGAGAATAGGCCCGTTCGCTTGACGTTCATTTGATAACATTTTATTAGCATCAGACGGCGGTTATCTCACGGCTGCACTTCGCATTTCACATTGCTCCAGACAGATACAGCTACAATGATTGTCAGTCACAATAAGCACAAACAGTTGCCATGTCCAGGCGGGGGAGGATGTGTCGAGGATGGATGCTGAACAGAATGGGATACCTATATCGGAGAGGGATTCTGGCAGGTGCAAAACTCCGTACGTGGCTGCGGCTAGTCACGTCTGCCACTCGTATTTATGAATGGCACTCCACAGTGTATAACTACATTACGAGTGCCAAGGGGGATTCACAGGGGCTCGAGTCCTGCCCACAGGATAATACGCTGCAATGGCTCTCATTTGGATTACACCACCCAGTTGGTTGATATGGCAATTGAATTTGCTTTTCTGTGTAGTTGCCTTTGGCTTTCATATGTACATCCAAACTGAATAGTTGAACCAAATGAAGGTATTTCTTCAAACTTGAATAAAGTGAGGCAAGCATTCTTTAGAATACAAATAGATTTCAGACTAAGCTTAGAATCACTTTTGCCAAGCAAACATTAAAAATAACATCAACATAAAGCTTGCTAAAAGCGGAAAATACAATTTTGTGTAGTTACAAGTAGTCCATAGGAAAATATCAACATAAAAGACAATTTAAGATGCCATTTCAATGCAATTTTCTTTCAAAATATATGCACCTTTGAGCTGCTACAAAAATAGCTCTAAATCAAAGGAAGATAACGAAAAATGCACAAAAGAATTCTTAATTTAGTATAAATGTAAGATGAACCTCAAAGACAAATGCATCAAAATAACATTTAGTAAATGTGACATCATATCAAGCGAAAATTGAGCTGAAAATTGCATTTCCTCAGACATTTTCCTTTGTGGCTGCACATTTTTATGAGAGTCTTTCATCAGAACAAGTTGAACCTTTCTAGCCGGGGTCAAATCATTTATGTGTTGGCTTTCAGACTCTCCAATGCCATTGTCACTTCCTCTGCGAATGACAGGGGACAATTGTGGTATAGCTGGTATATTGAATTACATTATAATGTAAGTCTGGAGCTGAAATTGTATGAAATTGAAATTTCCTTTCCCCTTGCTATATCTCTGGGCTACTCAAAAACACTATAAACCACTGACATTTCTGGTTTCTTAGCTATTTCATTAGAGGCAAATTTTGCTTTGTGGCTTGGCTGGAGTTGTGAATTGTGTTTTGGCCAAGTGAAGCTGTGAGGAAAATTTCCTGTGGCTTTCCCCAAAAACAGACTACAATTTATTTAGCTGATTAATTGAAAACTAAGGGGGGGCTTTGGAGGAGGGCTGTGTGTGTGTCATTGCAATTGTGTGAATTTACTTGGGCGATGCAGACTTTGACCTTCGTGTGATTTTCTGGTGAGCGGAGCAACAAGGATTCGAAATCCCTTTTTGGGAGGCTGCTGCTGCCTCTCCGTAACGAAAACGTAAACAAACACTTGTCCGTGGTCGGGTTTTTGAGAGTTCTCCAAGCTTTCTCAACTGCGCAAATGCGATGGCTCTCTCTCTCTCTCTCTATTTATTCTCTATTTCTCTTTCTCTTGATAGGAGAATCTTTTCTCTCTGGCTAAGCTTTCTGTGACGTCACAGGGACGCCGCCAAAACGGCACTCGAGCCAAATGCCAAGGACTCCAGCTCAGTGCCGTTCGAGAATTTCGCCAAGTGAGACGTCGTTCCCAAGCTGAGTGAATTATACTCTTTCTCTTTCTTACTGCTACACCCCTCTCTTTCTAACTGCGCGTGTGTGTGTGTGTCAATAAAATCAACAAGAGAATATGGCCAAAAAACTTTCAACCAGAGCGTGTCCAACAAATTAGAAAGGCGGACAAGCAAACAAACAAAAAAAAAAAAGCGAGGAAAAACCGACATTGACTTTAACTTGGCCACGTGGCCAGTGCACTGCTTGTTTTTCCTTCCAGAATCCGAGGTAAATTTTCCCAAAACAAACAGCAACAAAGCCCAGCATCGCCGAAACAACAACCACAACAAGAAGAACTTTGGGGGGGAAAACAATTGAATTTTGGTGGAAAACCAGCGCCAGTAAAATTCGGTCAATATTTGTGCGAGTGTGCGTGAAAAGAGGGAAATTTTTATTTTGGCCATTTTTATGCCGCTTTTGTTATTGCTTAGGGTGTGTGTGTGTGTGTGGGTGTGTGTCTGAGTGCAAAAATAAAAGAGAAAAAAAATAGCAGGAAAAAAATGGCAGCGAGCAGGAAAAAAATCTGTGTCAGTCATGAATTACGCACTATCTCAGTGGGAATTTCGGGGCACTTGGGATTTGTGAATGAATAATCATGCTGTTCGCATACATATATATATTTTATATATATTTTTAAACCAATTTGCGCCTGTGCGTATCTTTATTAATTTCCGCATGGCGTTTCCACTAATGACAACACCTGTAATTGTCGACAGACACGACAGGCACTTAGCCAACATTATTGGTGCACGGTGCCAAAACAGGGATTCTTGGATTAGAAGAGTAAATAATTAAGATAAGAATTAATTGGGAAGTAAAAGTTAATGATAAGATGCCTTATTGATAGACTTTTTAAGATTTTTATTATTTTATAATACATTTTCAATATTTTAGACACTAAACAAAAGCAGAACATATGGAAAAACTAAAGAAAAACTTTAATACCTTAAAAAATTCACTAAGAGGGTTAGAAATTAAGTCGAAAAAAATTTTATTTAGCTTTTCTTTACTCTTTTCTCTTGCTTTAAAGCTTCTAACTCAAAGACCTATATGTGAAACCCACCAAGAAGTAACACAGACTTCATTGTGAAGTGCATGAAGTACACCATAAATTGCTGGGCTTCTGTTTTTTTTCTCCTCGTGCTTTAAATCAAAGCCGTATGGGTCAAAAGTATGCCACCTGGCTGAATAAATCAAAAACGGGGCCTTTGCGGGGGGTAAATGTTGCACATTACGTGAGGTTCTGCGTGGCGTATACGTTACGTTACGCATACGCCATGTGGGCCCGACCAAAGACCACCAGCAGTGCGTCGCGCAATAAATCGCACGACAATAACTCACGGCGAAAACCGGAAGGCTGCAAAGGCTGCTGGGGGGTACAAGGGGGTACGGATGGAGGTATTTTGGCCTCAAGAAGGGGGTAAAGGCACGGAATAAGGCCGTGTTGTGACCAGGAAAGTCACAAACTGAAAGCTATTAAGGCAAAGGACTTAAAGACTTTTTGCCACCCACAAAAACCGGAGACAGTCTTGGCCCCCTCCCTCTGGCAGTACAAAACTGTGCGTGGGTAACACACCACACACACCACACACACACGCGAACACACACATCCGTTTCCTGTCACACGAAACAACAACGAAAACTCACTTAGCTGGCTGGCACTCAGCGTCTCAGCCTCTCTGTTCGCCAGACTCACTTGACATGCTCTTAATACCAAATAAAAACAAGAGCTCAAGGACACTCTGCTCCACTTTTTCTTTTTTTTTGCCAGAAAATGCTAAGAACCAAGAGCACCCAGCCTACCCCAAACCCGCCCCTCGTCATGTGTAAATTTTTAATGTTGCCAAGACCCCGAAATGTAGGTTATCAAATTGTGTTCAAGTTGTCTTCGCCGAAGCCCCGGGGAAAAAGTTTTTTTTTTACGGCAACGCCAGCGGAACCGGCACGGCATCCCCCCAATGGAAAAACATTTTAAATGATTTTGTTGTCGGTGGTTGTTGGATTTTTCCTGCGCTCTCTCTGGTTTTTCCAACTTTTTTTTTGTTGTTTTTTGTTTTGTTCTGACCCTACTGCCAATTGGGTCAAGCATTTACATTTCACGCCTAGCGAAAATAGTCAGCCAAAAGTTTCGCGGTGGGCGAAACTATGCCAGGCTTCCTTTACCCTGGAACTCCTGTTCTTGTTCCTGGAACCTGATCCTTATCCGCTGTGTTATACACCACGCTCTCAACCGCCTGGTAGCTGCATCTATTTAGTCAAATTAAAAACACAAATTCAACTTTGCTCTGCCGGCTGCCACTAATTAATTGCAAACTAAATGAGTTTCTCGGCATAAAACTTTATCCGCAGCAAAGCTGATTGCTGTCAGTTTGTGGCTGTGGATGGTAGGAAGGGGTTGTGGGGACTACAGACTGCAGACTGCAGCCAACAGCAGGCGAGGAGATGGTTTACGTGGCCTCCCTTTCAGAGGAGCAAGAGGAGCAGGAGGAGGACGGGGGACGGAGACCATACACAAATTGGAATTTGTGCTGCTCACACACATTCCAGTCGCTCCATCGAGGTTTTGCTGGCCAGAAAATAGGGAGGCGATCCTATCGAGTCATTCAGGAAATTAGGGACTCAAGCACAAGGAAAAAATAGCATAAGAAATGGATGTTAGTTACTATGATTTTAATGGAAAATTTAGAGGGGAAAAATCTGCAATAAATATTAACTTAAAATGTAGTAATAATACTAATAATAGAGTTTCTAATATATTTTGTATTATTATCATGGCATCTACCTACATAAAATGAAATATAGGAGTTATACATAACAGTGGAAGGTGGTTTTCTATAGATTTAACCCCGATTTTCCATAGTAAATACAAAAACTAAAATATAGGAACTATATTTAACAATCGAAGGTATATTTCGAAAGACTTAACCCCGATTTGTTATAGTAATTGCATCCTTAATAAATTATTAACACCTGAAGACAACTTTTAGTTCAAGCCTAAAAATATTCAAAGGAAAATAACCCAATACTTTTGCTCTGTGCATGAATCAAGGCCCCCTTTGAGTCATCATCAGATTATGAGTCACACACAGGCAGATGTGCAGGGAGCCATAAGTCAGCTTCAGATTTGCTCGACCAACGAAGTTAGCCGCTCGGAAATTATTTGTCCGCTTGCAGTCAATCCGATTGGCAGGACTGGCAAGGACTGGCCTTAATGACCGACCACTGCCAGGACAGATCATCGGACGGCACTCACTCAGTCACCCAGTCAGCCAGTCACTGGGCAGTGAGCCATTAAATTCTCACTTGGCGTGTGCGGCGGATGGGATTTCAATTGCTGGCTGAATGGCTGCCCGCGGCGTGAATCTGTTAATTCAACTTATTAATTTTCATTGAATTCCCTACGGCTGACGCTGCCACTGTCACTGTCACTGTCAATGTCATTTTCGACGGGGAAAATGGGAAATTCGGGAACGCAGCTCGATGAGCTGTGGTTAGTATAATTAAGTCTCTACGAGTTATTTTGCTGAATACAAATACTGCATTAATTTGCATTTATTTAGCACAGGCCAAAAATATATATTCAATAAATGTGCATATAATCCTGGGCCTGCCAGAAATTCATTTATACATTTTTCATTGCCAGTTTCTGGCCAGATTTATTTTAATTTGAGCCAGGCCTAAGCCTGCGAAGCACGTTTATTGTATTAGGAGTATTTTCAATAAATGCCAAATATGTTGCTTGTTATTTTTTGAGGACTTTGTAAGCCACACAAACGCACACATGGGACCCACACAAAAAGCAATTTATGAAGCACACTTCTCAGGGCAATCATCCTTCTCCTCGCAGACTCCCAGCCTCCCAGCCTCCCATCCTCTCAACCCGCACACACAGACACAGGGGGGGAGACACACTGAAAACCCTAGAGTTTAATTGAATGCGAAGGCAACTACATAAGCAGCGTCACCAGCAGACCACAAATCAAATAAGTAAAGCGAAAACAGGTCAAGTGCTCAGCCTGAACTTGCTGGAAGCCAGTAGAAAGATGCTCCTGGACAAAGGGAAAGCACTTAGTTGGCCAACTAACACCAGCACCAGCTCCTTTGACTGGTGATATGTGCACACAAATACGACGACACACTCTGTCCTCCTCTCTAAACTTGCAGCTGAGTGCACATAATCTGGAACCGCCTTTGAGCCAGGCAACTCTCTGGGAGCTCTGGGAGAGATGCTTTCAAATCGCCACAGCGGCTAATTTGTGCTGCTCCGACACAAATTGTAACTAATTTTGCGTCTCCAACTTTCCGCTTTCATTCCGATGCAAATTGCCGGACAACCTGGGACTAACTTAAAGCCCCCAAAAAGTTGAGTGATAAAAACGCAGTTCGCAGGCTTGTTCGCTCGAAAGTTGACAAGCGATTTTCTGCAAACTATGTCGAAGACAGACGCGCGGGGCCAGGCGGAAGTTGACAAGCCCGGCGACAGGCAAAAGTTTCTAAGCGAAAAGTTTAGTCTTTTACACGCCCAAAAAGGATAGAAAAAAAAATATATAAAATAGCTTTGTAGAAATCGAAATTCAATAAGCTAAAGACTTAATATACACAACGCATTATAAGCATGTTTTTTTTTGTGAGATTACAAATAAGTTTATAACTTAATTTGATCATAGCTTTGGGAAAAGTATAGTATATTTTGAATGTTTAGAAAAACTAAACTATAAATGAATAAGTTATTATTATATTTTTTATTCTGTTGAAAATTACCTTCTTGTTTCTAAAGTTTCCTTAAATTATTATCTTGAAATATTATTCAATATTTATTTACTCAGTAGTCCAAATTCTGTATAATTTATGTATATTTATGTATCTATATCTTCTACAGTCCATATTCTGCATAATTTATTTAGCCCCCTTCAAAGGCCTATAGAATTTTGTTTTGGAATTTAAATTAGCTTTAAATTTTGGTTTCCCAAACTAGGTACTTTTGAAAACCCTCGATAGGGATTTGGGATTCCTAGACTCGTACAGGCTGTCCAGTTTCTGGAGGTACCGCGCCCGCATGACCGTTTCCTTTCGCTTCTGCACCGCCAGATTGTGACTGGTTAGATCCTTCAGGCGCAGCGAAATCTGCTCCGTACGCCGACGCACATGCTCGTCCATGTCACTTGAATAGCTCTTCTGGGCATTTTCCCAGCTGCTCGTAGTCTGACGTTGATGGCGATCTGTGATCAGGGCCACTTTAGCCAGCCGGAGGGACAATTGGTGCACCTTTTCCTCCTGCATCAAGCGGCGCCGCTCTGCTACTGCCTGCTGGCGTTGATCCAACTGCTGCTTCAGCTCCTTGGGTGGCAGGCGTTTTTGGTGATTGAGCCGCAAAAGGCTGGGCTGATCCTCCTTGGTGGGATCCGTGATATGGTGGTAGAAGGACACGGAAGACGGACCAGAGAATTTATTTGCCAAGCTTTTAGGGTAACTCATAATTTAGAAAACAATTAACAAAAGGTATTCAAACAATTTTGACTACAGACCGAAAAGGTTAAACAAGATACAATAAACCAAAAGTTGGCAAAGTTTGCCAAGGGTTCTAGTTTTACAGATTTATTACTAGAAAGCAAGCTGAAATTACTAGTAAAATTTAAGAGGAAAATAACTAAAGCTAGCTGCAATTTTGTTATGAAATTCCATAAACTCAACATTGTAATTCCCCAAAAATAACGATCATCTCAGGTGAAGAACATCAAATATTTTAATTACCTTTTGCCTGGCTTTTCTCAAATATCCCAACATTTAAAATACGAAAACCATAAAAGTTGAACAGCATATTTTGTGATTAAAAAAGTACAATTAAAAGGAGCAAGAAAATAAAAGAAAAACACTCACACAATGCTCTACTCTGGTAGTTAATGCAGTGTTGCCCATGGGCCAGCAAGGGTTAAGAGTACCCCATTTATCTGCCGCCTGTCTGTGTGTGTGTGTAGCATAAATACCTATTCAACCGAACTTTGCGGGTGGGGGAGTGCTTGTGGCACACGGATGTAACGCAAAAGTTGCTTGTTATTATTATGATTAAAGTTTCTGCTACTATAGTGTGTGACCCACACCACATTAGTGCGGCCACGCCCCAGCCTGCCTGCTTTTCCCGGTTTCCCCCGGTTTCCCCCAGTTTGCCAGCTTTTCTCTGCTTTTGCCTGCTTTAATATAAATGTTTGTGGTTTCGTCGTCAAGGTGCTTTGGCGGCGCTTCTGTGGCCCTAAGCCCGGCACTGTACGAGCTGTACAAGTACACATATTCATATGTAGCCAGTGCCAGTACCTACCTCTATAGCATCCATTTGGATCATGGGTTTTTGGGGGAGTTGCAAGGCAAGAAAAAACATGAAGCCAAAACATGACCGCAACATATTTTGCCGGTCATCCTTTGTTGTAGTTGATCCTAAAGCGGATTAAACTTAAAGTATTTGCGTGGCGCCCCGTGTGGGTTTTTGAGGGCAGCCTCTGAGCTGGGAGAGCTGCCAATTGAAGGGGCAATTTTGGGTTGAGCATATGGTGGAGCTGGGCTCTATTAGTTGGGCTTAAGGGATGTCTCAAAATTGGTGGAGTTAATAGAGAGATACAAGAGAGATACCTCATTTAACCTTAAATTTCTAGACAAACATTTCTTTAACAAAATGATAATTTAAAGAGAGTGTTTGGTGTATTTAAATCTAGTTTTTTCCTGTATTTACTTGACATTAATCCCCCTCATGACTCTGTACCTTTGACTATGCCCTGTAATAAGTTACTTGTTGGTCAAATGTTTGCATACGTAGCCGTCACCTTTGGTTTCCAACCAGTTTAAGTTACGAGTACCTCTTGGGGGCAGTCACACCCTCCGTCTGTCCCTCCTGCCACATGCCTCGCGCTCAGTTAACAGCTGTCACTCCGCCCCGTTGAGACTCCAAGCTGTAATTTAACTTCCCCTGCAGAAGCGGCAGCTGTAGTGACAACTGCAGCAGGAGGACTGCAAACTGCAAACTACAAACTGCGAACTGAGCGCCGACATGCAACGGCGGCGAAAGATAAAAAAGATAAAAAAAAGTAACAGAAAACAAACCCAAATGGAGGTTTATGGCTGGTGTTGGCCTACATATGTATGTATATTGCAAGCAAACTAAGGCCGTTGGGGGATTCCCATCCAAAGCTTTCAGTTTTTATGGCCATCTTTGTGTGTGGCGCCCAAAATTAGTTGGGTTGCAGGAGAAAAAATCGTGTTGTTGCATACCCCACAGGCGCTGACTGAACAATTTTTCATTTTTATTTACTTGCAGGACAACTCGTAAGTGAATGGGAAATTGAAACGAAAGCGAGAGAAAGAGAGAGAGCCAGCTTAGAGTACGTATTAAATACCCATTTCCTCTACTTTAAGGGTTTAAACAGAGAAAAATCAGACCTATTTCTACATATTTATTAGATTAATAGAAAGTATAATCAATATAAAGAAGTGCCAAAAATATTCAAAAGAATAATATCTTCAAGAGACCTCAAAAGATTTTAAAAAGAACATGTAGAAACTTAGGGATGTGGAACAAATGGCAAGATATTTTTGTAATATTAGATATTAGAAATAATCTTTGTTTTCTAAACCTAACTGTTACTTCAGGGACTTGAAACCTTTACTAAGATGTCTAAATTTAGGCTGTGACATATACATTTTAATTATCACACTTTATAGCATTCTTTAAGATCCTTGACAAACGATTTATTATACTTTGGAGTCTCTGATAGTTATAATTTATAGCAAAAACAGCATCTTTCAGTATGTCAACTTGTATTTGAAATAGACTTAATTTATGACTAAAACATACTTAGATCTCTGCTTCGAATTGATACTATTTTACGATTTTTTTTCTCTGTGTAGTGCTAAGTCAGAATGTTTGAGCGTCGATTAGTTCAGATTTGTGGCAGTTGAGGCGCCAAGAGGAGCACGAGACCGCTTCGTCCTTCGACCTTCGTTCCTCGCACTTCCCCCGTGTGGTGTGTGTGTGTGTGTGTGTGTCTGCTGGTGGGTGCGTGTGTGAGCGTGTGTGTGCGAGAGGAGGTGCTGGAGTGCTGGACTGGTGGTGGCTAGCATGCAAATCAACGGTCTCGCTGCCGGACCCACGATGGCAGCCTCCGAGCCACCAGAGCCGCCGCCGCGCAATCCGGATCGCATAAATGCCTCGCTGCACAAGCTGGGCGAATCCGTAAGTACCATTCCGCTCCCCAGAATACCAGAATAGCAGAGAATACCAGACAACCAGAATACCAGATACTCGTACCCAATCTCCACCTCCACCTCCACCTTCTGCACCCGCAAACACGATACGAAAAATTCACCAAACGAATCCGCATCCGCACTTGATGTTTAACCTAATTGGGTCTCATTCATTGCTGGGGAACAGATTGCATGCCTCCGGTTCAGATATTCCACCATCCTCCTCCTCCACCACCATCACCACTCCCCTCTCTTTTTTGGTGCACCAACTACTTTTTCTTGCTCGCCTGCTTTCTGAATGAACCAAAAATAAACTGAAATTTCGCAAAAAATTCCCCCAATCTGCATCCCTCATTGACTAATTGACAACTTTGGGCTCCTCTCTCTTTCTCTCTCTCTGTCTCTGTCTCTGTAAATATAGTTTGCTATCTCCTGTCATTGCTATTTGTTTCTGGCTTTTAAAGGTTTAATTCAGGGATTTTCTCATTTTGCAAAATCAATTTAAAAAATTAATATTTTAAGCTATTTTTATTGTATCAAAATTAACTTTAACTGAAAAGCATTTAAGGTAAATACCTAGGACTTGGCTTAAAATTAACTAAGATTTTTACTTAAAGTTTATCCCAATAAATTAAAAGGTTTTAAAATAAACTTACTTGTTAAATATGCTTGTTTTGCTTTTAGTGAGTTCGCACAAAAGAAACTTGCTTATGCGCATGTAAAATGATTTTGCAAAATGGGCTTTGGGTACTCGTAGATTTTTAGTATCTCTTCTCTCCTTGCTCCTTATGCTTATACACTTTTTCCTCTGTTATCTGCTCTAGTTGGGGTGCCCAGTTTCCGAGAGATTACTAACATCGTTTTACTGCACTTAAACTTTTCCAGAAAGTTGTGAAATCCCTGGACTCTGGCAAGGAGAAGGCCGCCGCGTCCGTCAACAATAACAAGCCCATCAGGCCGCTGCTCTCGCTGGACAGCACAGTGACGGCGGCTTCGACATCCTCGGCGGGGGTAATAGGATCAGGCGGAGGTGTAGGTTCAGGACTTCCTCCTGCCAAGCCATCACCTCTGGTTCTGGCCAACAAGCGAGACCTCACGCCCAGCAACGACAGCAGCTCCTCGCCGGCCAGCTCGAATGGCAGCAACCAGACGCTCACGCCACCCATGACCGCCGATAGCCAGGCGCTTCAGTTCCAGAACCAGCATCGAGCACCTGCACCAGCACCTGCATCGGCACAGGCAACGTCGCATTCCGGCAAGGGGGAACCCCAGCAGCAGCAGCAGCAGCAGCAGCAGCAATTACCGAATGGCATCGGCAGCACCAGCAACTGCAACAGCATCAGCAGCAGCAGCAGCGGCACTTGCAACTCCAGCACAGCCATGATCCATGCGAATAACTCGAATTTAATTGCCGCAGGTCACTTGGCCCAGGCAGCCGGCCCCGCCCACAATGCCCCCTCCGGCGGCAGTGCACTCAGTGCTGGTAAGTGTGTGGGTTGGGGATGAGTGTGCCATGTGCCACGGAGTGTGTGGATGGTGTCAGAGGGTAAAGGGGTATGTGTGTACACCGGGAAAAATACTTTTTTAAGACAAGATTCTAATATAAAGTTTAATTTTTGTAAAGATCATACAAGGAGCATATAGCAAATCATCAAGAAAAGATTTTGTATTAACGAGACTAGAAGTTTGATATAATAAATAGACAAAATATCTCTATTAATATATAAATATTCAATTATTGGAATTTGGTATATCTTAATTAACGTTCAAATTCGAAAAATATTGAAAAGTATTCTGAATAATATTTAATTTTCACCTCATATTCATTTAAAAAGATTTAAAAACTACATATTGATTGATAACCTTTCTAGAGAATTTAATTAGTTCAATATATCAAACAGAATATCAATATATCTCTTTAATAACTTTATTCCTTTGAAATAACTTATCATTTTTAAATCGTAGCTTTAAATAGTATTTTTCCCAGTGCATGGAAATGCATTTGTAATGTATAAACGCCTGGGGGGACTGGACGAGACGAGGGGCACAATCAGCAGATTGCTGCGGGCAATGAAAGGACCTCCCAGGGTGGGCAGGAGGGGGCATCTTTGCAGCATGAATGAGCAAATGCCGGCCAGTGGCGGCCACTGTGGGAATGGCTAATGGGCGGCGACCATTGCAACCAGGAATTAAATCAGCTTCCCTGATTGAATCCTTTCAGCCTCCGCGCTGATTTAATGCCGTTCCCCAAATGCGTAAATTATTGAAAGCCATCCCTACTTGCTTTTTAACTTAATTGTTAAGCAGTCACATTACGTACCCAAAAAGGAGTAAGAAAACACTGGAAGATGGTAAAATGAAATTGTTGTTGCGGTTGAGAGACATCAGGAGGAGATAAAAGCCACAAGCTTAAACTACAGACAACATTGGACATCCACAGCTTGCCACACAGACAGCAGACACAACATGCAACAAGGACATGCACACAGGACGAACGGTGGGTTAGGTTTTTCGAGAGATGAGAGTGCCTTTTTTAGGTGGGTTTCCTCCAGTTTGCCGACGCATCGGATTATATCAGAATGGCAAAGTGATGTACACTTCAAAAATCTGACAAATGGATGGTAATGGCCTCGGTGCAGGCACTATCTTTCCTCTGAGTCTCCCCTTCCCCTTCTTCAGAACCCATCACTTTGAGTGCTGCAGTTGAAAAGTCATCGGAGCGCAGAGTCCGGTCATTCGGGGAAAGGTGAAAAAGTCGGTGGATCCCAAAGTGGTTGCGGTCGAGTTGGGCTTGGGGAACTTAAATGCTGGAAATTAGACAGAGCACTCTGGCCGCCACTTGAGTTTTGGCAATTTAAGTGAACGTTTACTTTTACTGGCCTATTTTTTATTCCATGTTGACCTCGATTTATAGTTTTTTTTTTTGTACTGTAAAGCGAACGATTTTAAGCGACGCATTAAATGCTAATTAAATTTTAATTTAAATCCCTGTCCATAAAATAAATCCATGTTGACATTCAATAAGCGCACAAAAGCTGAAAAAAAAACTAGATGGCAAAAGGAAAATTGGCGTTTTCCACTCGTGTGTGTGTTTGTGTATCTGTGCAATCAATTTAGACTCATCATCATCATCAGTTATTCACATGACTGAACCGACGACCTGGTTGGGGAATTGATGATGTTTCGGGAAATAAATAGATAATCAAATTATTCATCTCGTAAATGCATTCTTATGAATTCTCATTGTTTTTGCCATTACTCGTTGACTCGTTTGCATTTAGATTAATGTTCCGAAAATCAATATTAATTTATTTCCCCTGTTCGACTGCTATAATTGTTGTTTATTTACTTTTCAATCCTATTTGTCCGTTTTCGGGTGTATTGTGCTCCGACGAGAGCAAATCTAATTTCGAGTCCTGCACGCCTCTGTATTCCCCCTTCCATACTCCACCTGCCACCTGAGCGGATTATACATACATATATATCAGTCAGTCACACATACACTGGGGGAAAATATGGGTATGGTATGCAAATTTTTGAACTTTGTGTAATTGGGGGATATTTTTTTTTTAATAATAAAAGAAATACTCAAGTCATATGAATAAAGA
>JAEIIH010011197.1:0-10038 GCA_018904745.1 Drosophila orosa
AGTTAATGTCATCGCAGAATTGTATTAAGTCCCACCTTATTTATGCCACTCATTAATGGAATTATTTATGCAGGAGCCAGGGCAAAGCTGTAAATTATATTGACACTATTGCGTATGAATGGATTTATAATTGAGTGTCTGCCCCGTAATTGCAGTCATTATTGCAAAGAGCGAACATTGAAAGCTTTAATGCGGACCCATTAAATTTAAGTTTGATTTTCGCTCTTTTTATTTTTGTTGTTTTTTGAAGGGAAAAGTAATGGAGAATAGGTCAACCAATCAAGCGGAGATAATTCGCTGACACAAGACATCAATTCCCGTCCGAATCACATCAATCATAAAGATTGAGGGGGGAATGACACATTTTTTATGAAACATTCGAATTTCGAACAGTTAAATTGAGCAGTTAATGTGCTGGGTGAAAGAGCGATGTGAAGTCATTTGAGTGCACGTCAAGGGGAATGACAAGGAGAATGATTTAAGGACTTTCTGTTTGGCATTTGAGCTGCGGTGGATTCGATTCATTCGCAATCAAGCGAATTTAACTAGCTTAATTAGACAGCTAATTAGGAGAGCCCAGGGGCCAAAGCACCAAGCTGACACATTATTACAGACCACATAGGTAAACTGGACGAAATTAAGGTGGTAATCCGATTTATATATCCCTTTTAATAATTAAAGAGGTATTTAAAATAGGTTTTGTTACTTTCTAAGAATTAATATTTTGAGTAAATAAAATGACAATTTGTGTAAAGTCACTATACATTTTTATATATCCCATTTCCCCTGTTAATTCTCACATTTCCAGTGTAATTGTCATGGAGTATCACAGCGCCTTTCTCCAAGCCCCACATGTTTATGGATGGCATTATAATGGCACAAGGCGCTCAGGTCATTTGCATAATACATGAGATAAGCTCGGTTCCCATTGACAGGTGAAACAATGCACGAATCGCTTCCGGAACGCAAACAAGCAAGACTTACGCGACTCTGTGATATATTTACTCGCATCAGCACCAAGTTAATTAACAAAATTCATCCATTTACGCAACAAATATTGATTTAAAGTTCAGCCCACAGAGAAAAACATCAACAAGATTTATCTTATCAACTCGTGGAAGGGAGGGAAGGGGTAGAAAAAACTTTTACATTAAACTTCAAATGCATACGAGGACACGTGCAAAAAAAGGATGAACGAGCGCCAACTTGAAGGGTAAAATTGTGTAAAATTGCAGTTGGCTTGTGTTTATTTTCTTTGGCTGTTGGAAAGTCGGCGGGATATATGTATATATATATATTGGCTTATATGCAGATACATATATGTGCCTGGGTTGACATTCATAAACCGCACATGTCGCTGGCGTCTGGCAATCATAAAGAGGCAACGATGAAATTGCATTGCTGGCCATTTTAAAAAATTGTAAAAAATATGTACAACAAACAAATATATATGAAAGCGTTTGTGTATGTAACATATAAATAAATTACATGTGTTTGCTGTCGCTGTTTGATATTTACAGCAATTTATTCCCATTTTTTGCGCCATCCTCGTTGGTCTTTATAATTTTATGTCGATAAAGGGTTTAAACCCTCATCATCATTGGCCCTGACAGGAGCAGGGACTTGACCGAAAGCCGATTCCTGATGCGGCTGTTTGGAGCTGTTAATGTCCTGCCAGCCGTTGGGCTATTTAAATGCACTTTAATTTGACAGATGCTTCTTCAATGGGAAAATCAAGGGGCGGACTAAGGACATAGGTCACTGGGGGCAACCTTTGTGGCCGGCCAAGTCAAGCGTTAAAAGTGCTTCCAATTAAGCACTGATTTCCACAGGCAAATGGAGGGCAAACAAAGTTTTCATTTCTAATTAAAATCGTATTAAAGCCAACGATGAGAGAATGAAACGAAAACGTTGCTAAGCCGCAAAGTTTAGCTTTCGATGGTTTCGCTTTATTTTCCACAGGCAGGCAGGCAGGAAGGCAATACAATTGATTTTGATTATATGGTATTTTTTTTTCTTCTTCCTTTCCTAGTAAATTGGTTTCTAATGCCTTCGGGCTGTGGACCACTTGTGCCTTTGGTCCCTTCCTTTTTCTTAGCCATTTCTACTCAATAATGTTATTAGTCAGGCCAATTTCGGAGAGTGTTCTGTGTGTGTGCTTTTGGTCTTATTGTTGCGTTTTTTTGTTGTTGTTGAGGTTAGCAGCCGGGGAAAACACTTTCCTTTACTTAGGCTGATTTCTTTGTGATGGATTCCGTGAGCTGATGGCTTACCCTTGGACTCATTTCAACGGAAAGGAGGGATTTTCCAACTTGAAAAGTATTTTTCAGTCGCAATTAGAGGGTAATAAACGCTAAAGTTTACTCGACTGTCGGGCATACGTTGAGGAAACAAGTTGATATATATTTTATTTAATATTATCATAGCTCAAAAAAACTACATCTTTTTAAGAAATAAAAAAAAAACTCCACTTTTTAAACTGCCAAAAGATTTTGCCAGATTAAGAAGTTCTTTTCAGTCGCAATTATCCGGCCATAAATATTAGACTTCCCTCTCCATTCAGTCATAAAGTTGGGCTGCAAAGTATTGCATAGAAAAAGTGGCAGAAGAACTATTATTTCACGCTAAATTGCATTCAGCAGCAAAACAGTTTCGTTCAACGACTTCACACAGACTGATAAATGGGCTTTCCGACAAACGGCAGATACTCGTAGGCCCCGGAGGCAAAAGTTTTCCACTCCCTTTATTTTTTTTGTTTGTCTCGTTGCATTTTCACGGGATATATTTGTGGGGGGTTCATCAGGCGAAGCGAGGCCTACGCCTCATTTGAGCCAAAGTATTGGCACACAATGCGACCTCGTCGCCGGCAATAACAATGACAGTTATGAGTTTTTGTCCGCTGGACGCTGGGAAAAAACTACAAAAAAAAAAAGAATACAAAAAACCACGTTGCATGGAAATGAGAGTTTGCAATGCGATCCACGGACAAGCAACAATCGAAATCAATTAAACGCCGAGCTGAAATCGTGGTGGCCAAAGGCTAGGGGAAATGGTTTACTTTTTAACACGGCCAATAGTAAATGCTCTATGCTAAAAATATTAAATTTTTTAGGCAGTAAAATATTTTAAATTTAAAATAGTTAAAGCAACCAATTCTTCAATAACTATATGTATTAGAGTATTACTTAGTAATTATTTAGCATGGCGTTAAAATAATTAAAAACTTAACAATTTAGAAAGTGTTGTAGAATATATATCTTGCATAAAGAAAATTAATTTAAGACCTTTCATACATATACAAAAAATGCAACCTTAGCTTCACTTAAAACCAAGAACGGACCACGGAAAAAAGTAAAAATCATAGAAAAATTGCATTGAAAGCAATCTTTTTTTACGCTAAATTGCCTGCAACGAGGAAAGCCATCCCAGAGACAGATAAATGATTGGACGGAATGGACAAACCGGATGAATGCGGATAGCAGGACAGTTTGTCAAGGTTTTTATTCAAGGAAAAACCAAAGCGGCAACGGATATTTGTGTGCAGTTCATCGGCCGAGAAGTCTATGGCTCATTGAAGTTGAAATAATACTATGACAGTTATGAGATAACTTTTTTTGAAAGAAGTATTAGTATCAGTTAGCTAGTGACAGGAAAAAAGCTAAAGGCATGACTATAATAAGGCTCTGTGTAGCCTTAGAGAACTATTCATTTTATATACAAGTAAATTTTATATAATTACTTACAATTAATTATAGAAAATTTACCATAGATTTCCATAGATTGGATTTGTGGTACTGATACTCCAATTGCAGCATATTTATTATCCCTGCCATTCCATCTACATTTCGACTAATACCAAATTTGGCTGGCAACTAGCAATGATGTTTGAGTTCACAGACGGTCTTCATTGAATTAAATTTTGGCGCTGTCATGCCGCGGGCTACAAATGACATAATACTGGCTGCTGGCCTTTCCTGCCATCCAGCTATCCAGCCATCAAGTTGGCCACTAATGAAAGGCGTTGCCTATAAACAAACATCAACCGGCGGGGCATCAGCAGTGCAGACACAGTGCCGTCGGACTTGTGTTGGCCAAATGCACGTCGTGTTGCCCACAAAATTGCATTTGCGTTGAACTCGAAAATGTACACGGCCAGACTAACAGTCTACTATGTACTATATGCCTTCCCCGAGCCATCAAAATTCCAGAACCAAAAGGGATGCGTGTGTTGTGCTTTTCGTTTTAATTAAAATCGTGTCGAATTATTGTCGCTACCCTCGTCATCGAATGGGATTAGATTTGCTTAACAATCCGCTGTTAAGTAAATCAATGTGGAGTACACAGCCTCGTTTTGTGGTCACAATTACACTGTTTAATTAAAGACAATAGCTGCCAGATATATGTAAATATATATCTGCTCCCTATCTCGTTTGCCTTTGACATTAATGTGCAATTAAGTCCTGAGTTTATTCCATTTTCGGTGCCTTGGCCTGACAAGTCGAAAGTTTCCGACAACGAAATTGTCTTGTAAATTACTTTTGCATACATTTTATGCGGTTTGCAAAGAAGTGCATGGACAATTTACACAATTGCTGGGATAAAGTTGGCTCCGAGCCCTGCCAAAAATTTGCTTAGCTATGGTAATATTTATTTGTAAGTTTCGTCCCAAAAACTTGCTAAAATTCGCATGCAAATTGGAGAGGATAATTATTTATTTTACTTAAAATCAGTCAAAAGCCCAGGGTCATCTTTGGGGCTTAAAGAAAAATAATATCCCCCATCAACTAAAGCCCAAGTTGAGAGCTCAGCCAGGGAAACCGAAATGAAATTGCAAAACAATTGCAATAGTGACTGCAATTCTCTCTGGACTAGAAAACCACGGATATTTTGGCCAAAAAGCGAAAGGAAATACTTGTATAAAAAATCTTTTTCTCTGAGACTTTTGTGAATTGTTTTTCAAGAGCTTATTTTGTTGTTGGCTGAGTAAGGAGTTTTTTCTAACAAAGAAACAAAATGTTTGTAACGAGATATTTGTTTTTAAATATTTACAATTTATGTATATGAGGCTATTTTGTTTATATATATTTATGATATCTTATTTGTGATAGCTTAATAGCAATATTGCTTTAAATTTAATCTTAAATTAGCTGTTTAAGTTTTTGAGTCAAAGAAAAAGTCCCGGAGACTTCCAACCACAAAGCGCCTTACCACAAAGAATTAAGTAGAGCGAATTGAAAACGGATTTATGCCACATTTTAAAGACAAATTCACACTTCAGGCATTTTGAATCATAAATGTTCCAACATATCAATAACCAAATTTGTGTTTTTTCAGACACGAAAATACATACAGGTAATAGGATTGCAAGTATATTTTTGTGGTTCCTGGAGTCGGTTTCTAATTTATTTTGCGGTGGAAAAATGTTTGCTAAAGTGTCAAAAAGAAAACGAGTTTAATTATTTGTGAATAAATTGAATTTATTTCTGATATTTCAGTTTATATCATAAATTTTAATGTAAACATATAACCCTCAAATAAATATATACATTTCTTGCTTTAACTTTCAGTTGACCAATATTTCCAAGTTACTTCCCCCACTTCTGTAGCAAAACTTTTCAGCCGGAAACAATTAGAGCAAATGAAAATTTAATTTCTTCAAGACACACCCGTATTTTACTCAATGTTAAAAACTTAAATTCTCACTTCGGTGGTGGAAAAACACTCGAGTTTGCCCCTCGGCGAAAGTCTGCTGACAGCTCTGACATGCATTTCGCGCCGAAAGAATGAGACAGGCGGACAAGAAGCTGGCCTTTGTACATTCTTAAAATGTGTATATGAATAAGTGAGCGGCGGAGAAAAGCGGAAAACTTTTCATGCAATTTCCTCGGGGTTTTCTGGCGGCTGTCAGTGCCGAGTGCCGTCGAGTGCCCAATGCCGCGAGCCAGAGGACCAAAGGAACGCCACAAAATGGCGCCAATGATGAAGGCGATGATAATGGGCTCGAGAAGTTTGAAATTCTTTTTTTTCTGGTGTGAGCAATTGAGTGGCTAAACTGATTTCAGGCATTTTGTTTGCTATGGGAATTATATATACATAGTACAGATGACGACGAGTTCATTGCACTCGTCGCGGATTATGGAGTGTCTGAAGAGCGCGGAGCAAAGTCCAATTTCATAATTACCATTATTCATGACGAGTTCAAGTCACACTGGCTGGCGACTTCGACTTCGACTTCGACTCCGTTTCGCCGGCGAGAAAAACAATGGGGCACACAATGGAGACGGAAACTAGGGAACGGCGAACTTTTTGCCGAACTTGAAGACTTTTTAATGTCTTCGAGCGAAGCATTTAAAAGAACCATAAAAAAGCGTTTTATTGTCCCAACTACCCCTGGCATTTTCCACCGACATTTTCCCCACGAGGGTTTTCGGTGGGTTCCCCAAAGCAGCTTTTGTTTGGTTTTTGCCTTTGTGTTCATCTGGCTGTTCATTTCTCCACTGGTCGAAGCAAAGACTCAAAGGAGGAAAGGACGATGGCCGATGGAAGGAAACAAAAGGGCGTGTTAATTAAATTAAGGGGAATTCACCTTGGGGCCAATGGCACGGTGGCGCATTATCGAGAAAATCTAATCACTGAAAAGGCTGCTGCCGGGTTCCGGGGTCGATGTGGTCTACCCCAAAAAAAAAAAAAATGTGGGCCAATAAATATTGGGGCTCACGCAAAGGAATCTTATTTGTGGTTTCCTTGTCGATTGGTCACGACTGTCATTTACACCTTTTTACCTTTAAATGCCTTAAGGTGTTTCACGTTTTAATTTGACCTTTAATGTTAAGGTGGAAATTAGTTATTATATCCTAAAGGGATATAGATCGGATGCTGTTGTAATTAATTAAAAAAAGAAGCCTCTTTGACACTTATGTACATATCCGTATTTGAATACTGATTTATATTTTAATAGTTAAAGCTCTTTAATTATTTTTATTAGTCCTTAGATATACATTTTTTCTTAGAGTCCATTTTAAATTCTACTAGATTTATCTTGAGAACTTAACAGCAACCTTTTAAAGGCTGTCGAAATAAATCAAAAGCCATTTCCTTTGAGCAATTTGTGTAACTCAATTTTAATTCCCTAATCTTCGCACGCCTACAAGAAAACTCTTATGCGTGTCGGTTTGGCAAAATTAAGATTTAAATAATTTATTTCGGGCACATTTAATTTGCTGGCAACACACAAGCCTAACCCGGCCCATTTCTCTAGGCCCATTTATGCGCACAATAAGTCCGGGGAGGGAGAGCAGGCGAAAGGTTGACCCATTCCGGGATAAATGTGCACTTAAACTCGAGGCCCGAGATTGCTCGGCTCGGCTGTCATTTGTCCTGCCTAATTCGGCATGTGACCAAAGTCATTAGGCATTGACTTGGCCACGGGCAATGCCAATGGCATTGGGATCAATCCGTCTGAGGACCGGCTCCTTTCCGTTCCGTTCTCCGGAGGCTTAAGGAAATGCCGGGGCCGAGGCAATCTCACACATGTTTACATTTAATCCACTTTTATTGCAGCCCTTGGGTGGCTGGCGACCCTCAGTTATTATGCTGATTGTGTTGACACACTCGCCATCCCTTGTTTGTGCCCACACACACAACACAACACCCACTCTTATATACACTTATTCCGACACACAATGTTTGGCGGGGGCCTTTGGCAACTTTTATGTTTGTGCTGAGCTTGTCACTAAATATTTTATAAGCGCTTACCTTTCCCCCCTGCCTTGGGTCCAAAATAAATAAAAATTCAATTTTATTTTTACGCCCAGCGAAGGAGTCCATTGCGAATCAAGTTTGGCCATTGCACGTGCCCAAAAGCCCAGTCTTCGGTCAGTTTGGCCAACAGTCTTGACGTCTTATGACAAATTGATTACCTTGTGGCCAAGTTGGCCGAAAGCTGAAAGCTGAAAGTCAAAAGCCGAAAACTTTCCCCAAGTCTTGACCCGGACAGCTGTCAAGTGCTCTGGATCGCCAGAAATTATCCTACAAGCCATTTACAGGAACCGACCCCCTGACTTTTAGTTTAACTTTTTCTTTTTCTTTTAATTTAATCAATGGCGATCGCATCGTCACACTCCAATGACAGTTTAAATCTCCCTCAACTGTTACGGTGCGGAAAAAAGTTTTTCATGGCGAAATGAACCCTTTGACAACATTGTGTGTGTGCCAAAAATAAAAAAGGGAAAGTCAAGCATATTTCAGGGGACACACTCTGGGCCTTTGTGTTTTGGGGCTTTCAGATTAACCATTCAGATGAATGTCCTTGAAATGGGGTTGAGAGGGCCTTTGGATGTGCAAAAATAAAGCTAAGAGTCACTAAGTGCAAGGCCTCCTTCCTTTTTTTATTAGTTTTTATATTAATTACGTTTTTTAAAGGGTTTCAATTTTTAAAAGTAGTTTTTTAAATTTATTAGTACCCTTTCCCTCTAAAAAGCTTTCCATATTAATCCACAAACCATTTAATAAACTCTTTGATTAAGCAAAACATATGTCTTTTTATGTTTCCCTCCATTTACTGTATTATTTTCTTTGAGCATTTGGTATATGGAATTTAATCCTCCATTTAGCGGAAGAATATCTAACAGAAAACAAAGAGAAATATTTTCGTACTTATGCTCGATAATAATCTGCATTTCCGCTTCCCTTTTAGTCGAGTGGAAACAAAATTTCTGTTGTCTGGCAACAAATATGAACAATCAATCTGTCTGTCGCTGCAGTATATTCGAGTATCCAGTAAAAGCAACAATTTTCTCTGATTTATCCAAAGAATTTTCTGTTATTTCGGCTTGCCTTTGTTTTATCCCTTTTCCACTTGTTAGCTTCCGTTTCCGTTTCTATTGCATATTTTTCAGGGCGATTTGTTTGTGCACGTTGCAACGCGTTGCACAGTTGCCAATGGCAGTTGGCATATGAGTTTGTGTAGTCATATATATGTATATAAATGCTTATTTGACAAGCTGCTCAAGTTACATCGTTTTTGTTCAGTTAACAAGTCACGGAAATTACAGAGACATTATAGTAGGGCTTCGTATGCCAAAGCTGCAGCTAGGATTTGCACTCAAAGATTTTCTTTTAAGGCTTTTGGGGAATGAGTAAATAAAATAAAAGGTGTATTTTTTTATTAAAATGGCTTTAAAGGTCATTGTGAAAAATCAATTGGGCTTTATTAAACTTAAATGGATTTTATCATAACAATTTTACATTGATTGAGCAAATACAGACATTATTGTCTGCCAGTGCTTCGACATAGGTGTAAATATTTTTCTTTTTTGCAATTGTCTATTCACTTTGGTTGTTACACATTTTTTTTGTATGTTTTCATATGGAAGATAAGGCTGTGCATCAACATTTGTATTCTGTGAAATTATCTGAATTAATTGAAACCCATGATTATATAAAATGAAAACGCATCTTGCTTATCAATTTGGACTTATAGAGTGAAATAAAATCTTCCCATTATTCAAGTTAGTTAACAGTCCGTGTACGAGAATGTTTCCCAATTATCTGAATTTTAATGAGCAGAGAGAAACAAGAAACATAATATTGTGCATGCCGGGTATATACATGAACTGAATTGATTCTGAGTGCTCATGGTATTTAAATCGAAAATGTGTTTGTATAGAATGCATCAGCTTTGTTTGCTGTTTTATATACATATATTCTGAAATGCCACTAAAAGCATTTTAAAAATAAATATATATAAATAAAGTTATTTTAAGTTATTTTACTCTTTGTTAAAAGTTTTTTTACCCCCATTGCGATTTAAGCTAATTCTTTTTCGCTGCTCAAATAAATAAGAGATAAACCTGTTTCGATTTGGCGGAAATTTTTAAAAAATCAACAGAAGCCACAAATGCTACAAAAGATTTTAATTTTATTTTTAACAAAAATATACAACAGATGTTGTCTGTTTTATATTTATTTCTCTTATTTTGTGGTTAGTTTTAGAATGTGGTGAAAGCTTTTAATGCTTTTATAAAAAATGTATTGTTT
>JAEIIH010011199.1:0-16445 GCA_018904745.1 Drosophila orosa
GCTTTTAAATTTCAAAATAATATACACATTCTCCGCTTTAAAGTGATCTATATCTCACAACTTCAAAATGCAATAAAATGAAGTTATCATTTTTATGGGACTGGTGATTTGCCCAAAGATATTTCTTGTAGGCAGTACAACCTCTCGGCTGTAAGCCCTGTTAATGGGCCAGTGGCTCAGTCACAGCATTGGACATGGACGCAATTAAGACTGTGGTATCGCATTTGGCCAACCTGATGCCATTGTAATCGTGATCTTCGAGCCGCACGTCGCAGCCAATTAAGCTCGGTTTAATGACCCGCATTGATTGAAATCGAGTCGATAACCAGAACTTTAATGAATGCAACGCCCTTCGGAGGGCGGAACCGTCAGGGAAACTTAGTTCTGTAAGCGCTGTAACGTGGCCAATCGAGTATGGCCAGCGGCAAGGCCAAGGCTGTGGGCTTATAGAACCCCAGCGTGGTATCTCATAGTTACCCAGGGTGTATCCGATGGATCGTCGAACCAGTTTTCAAACTCTGCTACTGTATTGACTCACCCGCCAAAGTGCTCCACTCAATTGGGGTTAATTGAAATGATTTATTAACATTTGTGCAATTTTTGTCGGCGCTTCGAAAAAATCCCAAATTGAACGATTTGCATAAGAAAACATTTTTGGCGCCCACAATTTTAAGTAATTTAATTTCGATTTTTTTTTTCTGTATTTTTGGTTGTATTTTTTTTTGCTGGCCTTACAGATGTTGTTGGGATATGGACATCCGCGTGCGGTTTATGGGTCAACGCTTAAATATTTGCTGCGTCTCTGCGATCGATTTATTTTGATTTTTGTATTTTTGCAATGTTTGCTTTGATTTGGTTTCTTCTTCATTTTGGTTTTGTTTTGATCACGAACCGGTTGGCTAGCATTAACTTTATTTCGCTCCTTTTGCCAAGTCATTATTTTTATTGGCTCTTTTGATTTTCTGACCATCGTGTAACCCCAAAACCGGCTGAACTTGAGCTCAAAACGCGTTCGGGACGATCTTAACTCGTTGGGGCGTGAATATCTTTCAGAACTTAAAAGTGGCGAAAGTGAAATCGGCTTCAAGGTTGCTGCAATTCGCATGCAGCTGTTAATTGAGAATTCTGGATTGCCCTTGGAATATTTACTTGAGAATTAACGAATGTCACTAAAAAGGCGTATATTGTGTTCTGGTTCTGGATTCTTTTTTTATTTGTTTTTATGGAATTTTTCTGGATTGACAAAATTATGAGCTTTTACCTATTACTATAAATTAATTTGGAGTCAGTACTAGATAAAGTTTTATTCATAATCCTTTTACATATTCAAAGAAAATAAGTTCTTTATATCAAAAATCATTCCAATTATCATATACAAAAATAATAACCAATAAAATTATTTGGTTTTATTGTAGTTGCTGGTCAAAAGTCTAGTAAAAGCTCTTGAACTAATATTTCTCTTTTTCAGAGGCCAACTTCCAACCAAGATGAGACTCCTTGGAGTGCTGGCTCTCTGCCTGAGCTTTCTGCAGGCTACTTACTCCCAATTGCTTGTGGACTGGGCCCGTGATTTCGAGACCTCCCTGCTGAACACCCGGATTCCGGACACCACTCGCTTTCTGCCGGAGTACGACTTCATCATTGTGGGCGCCGGTAGTGGAGGCTGTGTGCTGGCCAACCGCTTGAGTGAGATCACCTCGGCCAGTGTCCTGCTCCTGGAGGCCGGCGATCAGGAGACCTTCATCAGCGACGTCCCCCTGACGGCGGCCCTCACCCAGATGACCCGGTACAACTGGGGCTACAAGGCAGAGCCCACGGCACACGCTTGCCAGGGACTGAAGGGCGGCGTGTGCAATTGGCCCAAGGGGCGTGGCGTTGGTGGCACAAGTCTGATCAACTTTATGCTTTATACCCGAGGACATCGTCGGGACTACGATGAATGGGCTGCGGCCAATAACTCGGGTTGGTCCTACGACGAGGTGCTGCCCTACTTCAAGAAATCCGAGAGGATTGGCATTCCTGAGCTCTACAAGTCGCCGTATCATGGTCGCAATGGTCCCCTGGATGTACAGTACACGGATTACAGATCGCAGCTGCTGAAGGCCTTCTTGAAATCGGGCAGGGATATGGGCTACGACATCACCGATCCCAATGGCGAGCACCTGATGGGCTTTGGCAGGTCCCAGGCCACCATAAGGAACGGCAGGCGTTGCAGTACCAGCAAGGCCTTCATCCAGCCGGTGGCTCAGCGAAAGAATCTGCACGTGTCCATGAAAAGTTGGGTCACCAGGCTGATCATCGATCCGCAAACCAAGACCGCCATTGGAGTGGAGTTCACAAAGCAACGCCAGCGATTTGTGGTTCGTGCCAGGAAGGAGGTGATTCTGTCCGCTGGCACCATTGCCAGTCCTCAGCTGCTGATGCTGTCCGGCGTGGGTCCAGCGGATCACCTAAGAGAGCATAATATCTCTGTGGTCCAGGATCTGCCTGTGGGTCATAATCTACAGGATCATATTACTCTGAACGGCCTGGTGTTTGTGGTCAATGATTCGACAGTGAACGATGCCCGGCTACTGAATCCCACGGACATCTTCAGGTACATCTTTGCTGGCCAGGGACCCTACACCATTCCAGGCGGTGCCGAAGCCTTTGCCTTTGTCCGAACTCCCAGCTCCAGTTTCGGTGAGTGGAATTTATTATAATTAATTGCAGAAGTATATTAATTAATTCTGACTCAGCCAAGGACTATCCGGACATGGAGCTGGTCTTGGGCGCTGGATCCTTGAGTGGCGATCGCTTTGGCACCATGCGAAATTTGCTGGGCATAACGGATGAGTTTTACGACACCATGTTTGGGGATTTGCAGAACAAGGAGACCTTTGGCCTGGTGCCGGTGCTCCTGCGTCCCAAGAGTCGTGGTCGCATCTCGCTGCGCAGCCGCAATCCCTTTCACTGGCCCAAAATGGAGCCCAACTTCATGCAGCATCCAGATGATATTCGGGCCATGATCGAGGGCATTGAAATGGTAAATACTAACTTTAAATTAATTATAATTCCTGGATTTTTAATGGTTTGTCTCATTTCCCTGCCAGATTCTTCAGTTGGCCCGTTCCAAGCCAATGGTCAAGATGGGCACTCGCTTCCACGCTCGTCCCTTTCCCGGCTGCGAGCACCTGAAGTTCGCCAGCGAGGAGTACTGGCGTTGCTGCCTCCGGAGATATGGATCCAGTTTGCAGCACCAGTCGGGCACCTGCAAGATGGGACCCTCCGAAGATGCCACCTCCGTGGTGGACTCCCAGCTGAGGGTCCATGGCATCCGGGGACTACGCGTTGTGGACGCTTCTGTGATGCCCAATGTTCCCGCTGGCCACACCAATGCCATTGTGATAATGATTGCCGAAAAGGCGGCGGATATGATCAAGGATTCGTGGCGCATGAGGACGACTCCTCTGACACCCTAAATCTATCTCTAAACTTATTATTTATTATATAGCTGTCGCCCCAAGTCATTAGGCTAAGTCTGCATGTGATAAAGTTAAGTTCTAGGTTGTTCATTGGCTTGAAAGTTGGGTTAGTTTTTCAACGATTTTCCACTTGTGATTGGTGACAGAAATGAATTTGTGTTCAATGTACTGAAATTTTTTACTTATATTTTACAAAATAAAATAAATTTATATAATTTTATGCAAATAACCTTTAAAACAATGTCTCAAATTCGAATTTATGCGGTTACTTTAAAAGCTGACAAAAGCTTGGTATTTGTTTTTTAGCAGCCAGACTTTGTTGTTAGCTACCGAAAGCTTTTTGAAACGTATAAAGGTGACCAAACTCTTAGAAAATGGTTACAGTAAGAAGGAATTTTACTTACTTAAATTATAATATATTTTTTTTAATATTTTCTTACTTCCTAACTTATTTAAAAAACAAAATCTATATTATGTTCACAAGATCTCTTGAAATACCCAAACAACGTTATTGGTGGCGCCACTTATATTACGTCGACTCTACATAGATGGCGTGCTTTACGTTTTTCCCGCTTTACGTTTTTGTAACGACTTTTGAAAGAAAAACTACATTTTGACTTGGAAAAATGGTTCAATATCTGTTGTTTGCCTACAGCAAACTTCAAGTTTCCGTCTGGTGCAGCCAAAATAAACAATGTCACGCACAGGCATTTTTGCCTTCACATGGGACCGAGTTAGATGGTAATGCCAAAGGCTTTGCGTGCCCCGCCGAGGATTGTTTTTAATGACCGCTCGCCGGGTAATTGCTGACCCCGCTTCCCCTGTGCAGCGGAGACAAAGGAGTCGCCTAGCAACCGTCGCGTTTTAGAGGTTTCTTAACCCGGCAATAAAATTAACCCACTTTTGTCTGGCCGCCTGCGTATGAGTGCTCTTATGTGGGGCCTTGGCCACGTGGCGAATGGGCAATAAATTTAATTAAATATTAGAATCCTAGACCAGCGGGTGTTGCTATATATAGGTTACTGCAGACGGGCGCTAATTTAATATATTTAAACTGTAATAGTATAAAAATATATTTAGACAATTTCACTGATTGATATAAAGCACATTTGTCGCTCATGTTTATTTTATTATTTAATACAAATTTCATCAACAGTTTACCAATGAAAATAGTACTTTGCAGAACTTGAAAACCTCTTCTTTGTCCATCGCTTGAGGGTCTTACATTTTCCGAAAGTCTTCAATTGTTTTCTGTGCCATTTTCTGCAAAAGTCGAAAGCCCTTTAAATCAAAAGGATTTCATGCTCGCATTCTTCAATAAAATATTCAAAGGGATGCCAAAATATGAAGACCTGCCTGGCCTTTTGTATCGACTTACGGACATTACTTAAATACCTTCACTGGAATTATTGAATGTCGGTGGGTGCGTATACGTAATATGGGCGAAGCTCGTATTTACGGAAAAATATTTATGCTGATGTCTGTCGATGTCATTTTGGATCCCCCATCCGAATTACGTTGATGTCGATGGCCAAAAAAAAAACATAGTTCAATGGTGCGACATTGTTGGGCTTAGATTCGAAATTCACGCTGCAGCCACAAAAACAATCCAATTACCCGGCTCGGTTCAGTGCAGCTTTCGTGCTAATTGCTTTGCAAAATACTGGGGTCAATAATGAAAATGGAATCGGAACGAAAGTGCGCATTGATTGCTGGTATTTTACGATTTTGTGCGGGTAATTGGAAAGTCAGTAATGTATTGGGTAGTAAAGTGACCCATTTAATTCACCTTTTCACCTGGGGGAAAGCTTTTGAGTCAACAAATGCTTCTTATCTGTTTTTCCTTAGCTTACGTCAGGGGCAAGCAAAGCGGATGTCACTCAAGTGGAGCGACTTAAAGATAAGGGGAAATGCTCCATTTCAGTGTTGGCTTAAATGCAAAGCAGCTCATTGGGTTTTTCCCTTGCTTCTGCGTTGATTTAATTAGGAATCTTATGACGTGCGAAGGCGACTGAATACCAAATGGGTCATAGGATGCCATGCTTCGTGGACTGTGCATTCAGGGCAGATATATCTGCAGTCTGGTGAGTGTTTGCTTGCAACTGTGCAACCTTCTCCCTGAAGCGAAGCATTTTATTTTATTTGACTTACCATATGCTTCACTGGCTGCCAGACAAGTCAAAAGAGTCTCAAGGGGACTAAATTCTATATTGATTTTGCGTTTAAAGGTAGTTTTTATTGCTTCAGAAGCTTGTAGTATTTTTAAATGTTAACAATAATACATTTGTGAGTTCTTTACCAAGTTACTTGCCTTACTTATTTATTTCAGGCTTTAAAATCATATACACAAGACTAAGTTGTTAATAATTATTAAATACAGAGATCCCCTAAGTTCTTAAATATTTATTCTTCAAGAAAAACGGTCTCGATGGGCCAAGCTTAACCACAGCCGTAAACTTTCTTAGTTCTTAAAAAACTTTCACCACATTCTTATACTATCCTTTCTTATTTTATCCAAGGCTTATTTGCAAAAGAGCTCGAAGCACTCGAAGAATGCAGCGGAAACTGTGAAGAGTTGTAAAGTTCGCTACAAAAAATTAAAAGCGTCCAGGAAAGTCTCAAGCACCAGCCAGACAGACAGCCAAGGGATACGTTAATGAAAATGGATACAACGTTCAGGTTTAGTACTTACTTTTTAAAATGTTCTTGCCACAGGAAAGGAAAACTTCAGCTTGTGCCGGGAAAAAAAATACGAAAGAAATTGGCGGAAAGTTTTTTGCTTTTGTGTGCAAATATTTAGCACGGAAATTGCACTTGCCAGCGGAGTTGCAGTCCTTGAACAGAAACCAAAAAGGATACCCGCTGCGATAATTAAATTCACACAAAGGCGCAGCGGAACTTTTGTAAGCGTTTCGGAATGCAACGACTAATTGCACCAAAGTGTAATGAATAAGGAAAGATTTTTCAATTTGTCACAGCGCTAACTAAATGCTTGAATTACTTAAAAGACTTTTTTGCCTCAGCCAAAGTTCTCACCCATCAAATGAGTGAAACTTTTCCAACTTCCTGGGAAAGTCTTACCGTCGATTCCAGGAACATATGTCGGTGTCAATGCCGAAGGAATTTCAGCGAGTTTACGAGGCAATTCAAGTTAAAGTCATTTGGCAAAGTACACGTCAAGGCGGTAAGTGCTCGCAAAATATGGCAGCCTAGGCCAGAAGGGCGTTATAATTTATGGTAAGCCAATAAAAATAATTGAAAAGCATTAATGCCACGCAGCCTGAGACTGAGACTGAGACTGGGCCTGGTTAATGGCGAGCATTGAACTCGAACGGAGCCCGGAGAGTTCGGTTCACAAATGTCCTTGTCTGGCTGAAACAAAGGCCACGCCACTCTCCGTGTGCCTCCATCGATTTCTGGGAAGTGAAATCGGAGCTGGCACTAACCGGGCTACTGGAATATTCAAGTAATGGCTTGCAATAAAAAAAAGGAGTCGTAAAAAGCGGAGAGAGTAGCGCCAGACCAAGTCAAAGTTGAAGGAGGCCTGCTCGTGTGAAAGGTTTGAAATAAATAAAATATTAGATGCGGAAACTGCTGTATATATTGATTTGCCATAAAGTCCGTGGTAGGTATAATGTAAAAAATAAAAACAAATTTGTTACGACTCCCCTAATGTTGACAGCAAAAAAAATGAAGAAATAATACAAGTTCAAAGACTGGGCAATAAATCCTTCTTCACTCAAGAGCAGATGGCAAACTTCTTAACTTTTTTATATATTTTAAATGTATACATTCTATGAATATAAAAAGTATAGATAGATAGATTGGATTTTATATTATATTTTAAATAAGAATTAATTCCTTAAAACTATGTTGGGTAAAAATCCACTTTAATTCTCGTCTGTCAATTCAATTTCTAGAAAAACTTTTGCCTTGGATAATCGTCTCCGAAAAGAGCGCAAAGTTTTTTGGATCAACTTCTATTTGGGATCACATCTAAACCCCTTTGGCCTGTCGATGTGACAGGCACTTGACATGAGGCCGGTGGAGTGACAAACAATTTGCCGTTCGGGGCGATGTTTTTGCTCCTGTTCCTGGCCACATCAAAGAACAAACCACCGAGCAAAAACTTTGATTGAAAGGCCAACCAAGGGGCGGACTAAAACAAACTTGCTGATTGAGTGATTGGCCAATGTTTGCAGCTCTCAAATTTGAGTGCAATGACTTTGATTTAACTTAGGGCTGAAGAAGGCTTTTTTAAAACTTGTAAACCAAAGTCGAAAAGCGCCTTAAAAATGACAATTAACTAATTAAAATTGCTTGTTTTAATAGGCTGTAGGCAACGAAAAAAAGGATGCCACAATTTAATCTAATTTATGAACGCAACGGCTTTTAGGACCTTAACCCATTCTGAGCAAAGCTGGTGGCTTTCATCTCTTGGGCCGAAATAAACTCTCGAAATATCACATTAAAGCGGCGTCAGCATCGGATTCTAGGCCATAAATCAAAACCCATATATTATGACATCCACTGCGTATATTTCTTTTTATATTATTTAACCGAGCTAATGCAGCGATACCCCCAAGTATCCTCAAAAGGGATTTCCCCCCCTAAACATCACCCACGCACGTACGCCTACATATTTTCAAAGCTTTTAATGGTTTAATTTATTAACTTCGTAAAATAAAAGTGTGAGTCTGGGATTACATTTGAATTATTTATGACGGCTGTTGGGGTAAATAAATGCCAGAAACCCAGTGAACATACGATTTGCACGAGGGGCTCGTGAGTGTGTGTGATTAACATTGCTCCGAATCTGACTCGTTTAGCCAATTAGCGATCCATTGCCAGAATTAATAGCCAGACAGGCATTCGTCATGTGGAAAATTGCCCAATACAACTGCCATATCATTGCCACGCTCTAAGGCCATCAACGAATTTCCCTGGCGGTGCGTATATAATGCAGTATAAATGGTAATTTCCTGCTTTAATTCGTCCCGGGTGTCCATATTTGCAATTTGGTCTGCTGCCAATTTGGCCAGTGATTCTGGCCGAAATAATTTATGGCCAATTCATTGCCAACTTCATCTATATTTGCCTGTTGCTGCTGGCTGCTGTTAGAAATATATGGCAATTAATGCCAGAGAAAAACATTACTGGCTTCACTTAATTAAAATATTTGGAAACTCTGCCAAATTTTAAATAAAATGTGTGGCTTCTTGTGTAAAGTTAAGCATTTGAAATTATACATTTTAGATTTCATAATACGCATGAATATTTAAATAATTTTAAGCTAATTAATTCATATTGAATATTCATTATTTCAGTTTGGTCCTGATTAAATATTTACCTTAACCAACAAAGAAAAACAGCATTTAAAGCCTTCAAATCCAAAGGCCGCCCTCTGGTTTTCCAGCTGCTAACATGGGAGGCCAAAGCAAATATTTGCTTGCCGAGTTTTAAATTAGGGATTTCGGCTGCATGTTTACGGCTACCACAACTCACAGCTCACGGACACGTGCCCGATTCCCATCCCGATTCCCATTCCGGTTCGGTCTCATTTGGGACCAGGTGGCGTTAACCCTTGTAGTCCTTTGTTGACTCGTCGCTGGGCGCCTTTTCATTAATTTTCAGATGCAAATGCAGCGCTTTTGGCCGAGGTTTCTGGTTGCCCCAAAAATTGAGTCCCACATCCATACCTTTTTCACCTTTCATCACCGAAATACGTTTGTTGACAGTCCCCTAAATGGGGGTTGGGGTTACAAAGGAACTGCTAAAATTTATTTGTTTAATAGGTTTGTTAGCTAAATTACAGAAAATAATTCATTTACTTAGTATTTCCTTCAATTGATATTTAAATTAAATAGCAAGTACCTAAACGATCTAGCATATATATAACTCTTCAGTTGTGTGCCTGCTTTAAGCCATTTTGTTGCCTGTTTTGACTATTGACGTTGCCACGCATAATTACGCAGCCGAAAAGCGCATCGGAAAATTGCCAAACAGCGATTGGGGAAATGGAAATGGAGGGAAACTGACTTGCAAATAAACGGATCGTTTGAAAATCAAGCGGCCAGATAAAGAGCGGGCTTAACTAGGTGGAAAGCCTAATTTATTTGCGGACCAACTGGCGGCCTCACCGAATAAAGTTGTTTAATAAATTTCAGATGACTTTATACTTTTATTTGCTTTATTCAGGAAATATTTCCCTTCATTTATATTTTAATATTAAATTAAATTCACACATAAAGGTAAGTAAAAAATACCTGCATTTAATTACACAAGTCTCATGATTTACTGTTTCAATTATAGGCACTTTAACTGATTCAAGACTTAATCTGGCCAATTAGTGTGTCAACAGCAGTGGCTCTCCTGTTGCCGCCACTTTCCTACTGGACACAGGTAAATGCGACAATAACTGCAGAGAGGCTTGTGAGGTCGTAAATAATCGCTGAAGGGGGAAAAATATTCCGCCTCATGTATGGAAGACCCTTGAGCCTGCTTCGAACATGCATTAGCCATAAATATTTTGACGCTCTGTGTGTGCGCCGGCATCCTAATTACATTTTAATGCCCCGACATTTGCCAGATTTTATGCGAATCGGTAACGAGCTCCTTACGCCCTGTCGCAATGATGATGTGTCAGTATTTTTGCCAAAACTTTGAGATAGCTAAAGTGCCTGTACCCAGAATGTAAATGTCACCAGATGGCTGAGGTTATTTTAAACCTGTGACGAACACCAATCAATTTGCGCCGACTTAACAATCAATAAATGAAAGCGAGTCCTGCTCGGGGATTGCCTCGGATCAGTTAAGAGCACGATTGCCCCCAGCAACCCAATCAGCGAAAGTAAAAGCAAAGTGCTGTTAAATTATGAAACTTCCCCCGACTCGCATACAAATGAGGTGCAAATATATATATCCTCCGTGAACAATTCGAGTTGAAAGCGAAATTCGACAACGGAATTAGTTAAGTTCACTTTACACAAGTCCCGGAAAGTGTTTTTAAAGTTTCGGCATGAATTAGGGAAAAACTTGTAACCGCAGGCTGTAATTAAATATGCAAATTAAAGTTGAATCGAATGAGAATTCGCGAAAAAGGCCGTCTGTGAATGCTAATTCGCTTCCATAAATTTAAACAACCGCAAGGTACGCCCAGCATTTTCATCAAAGAGGCAACATTTTCCATTTAGTTGAGTGGAAAATATATTTGCATTTTATTAAGCTTAACCAAGGCAGAGACTACATATATGCACAAGACTGAAAATGCCATTTAAATGTGTATACTTTAATTATACGACAATATATACATATATTTATACGACCAATTAAATAGAAATGTGACAGCATTCAGTCAGCCTTTTAACTTATCGAAGTCACTCACTCACTGATTAGTTATTTTACAATTCTGCGAAGAGTCAAACTTGAGTATTAGGTTTCTGGCTTGTGTGGTTGCCTTGTACCACAGGTATGCAAATTAATTATACGCCCTGTTGGCACAGTGACGCTTCACAGTATCTGACTTCGCTCGGCTCGTATTACTTACTCTGTTTGCGTAATAATTTCACGTGGCCCGCAGCATCCGGTAAATTGGCAAAGGGAGGGATGTTACAGTTATGCAAATGTTGGCCATTAGGAGCTGCAGGCTGTTTGCCTGTTTTGCTTCATTTTAAATGTCATCAAGCTGCGCGCCAACAGTTTTTAATAAAGCTAAACAAATTAATTACTTCAAATATAAGGTCTTTAAATGTGCTAGGTCTTCTCTATTACCTTGTTCTTTGTTTAAAATATTATTCAAGAATCTCAGTTAACATATATTTTCATAAATCGAAACTTAAAGTCAGCTATATATTTTATACATTTTTCTGAGTCGACCCAAATACTCTTCGCTTGTTTGCGTTCATCGTTTTCTACCATTTTTATTTGGCTTAACTCCCGGCCGAAGCCCGGCAGTATCCTTTGGAGCCTGTTGTCTGACCCACTCCACAAGGATATTCAAACAGAGGCGCTGTCAACAGCCCCGAGGCCTCGGGCTCTTCAAGGGATACTGACTGCGGCAATGCGAGCGTGGGTCTTTAAGGCAGAAAGGCCTTAGGTTTTTGGAGGCTGGAATGCGCTTGAATATTGCCTGAGAATATTCCCCTAAAAGGTCCCAGAGCTCACGAAAATATTTGTCGAAATCAGACACGAAATTGAATGGCCGCCACTAGCCTGAGGATATTTTCCGTTTATTGCCAACTGTTTAAATCAATTTCAACTAGCTTGTTAGCTTGACACAAATTAAATTATAATATATTGAAATACATTAATAAATTCCTCGAAATAATATGGAAGAAAACTTTATTTCTTGGCTCATTTAATGGCTATGAGCTGGCATGAATGAATATTCCATTAATTTCAGATAGAAATATTTACACTGTCCGTCATCGGGGCACTCTGCCATGGGCTTGAATTGATTTATTAGAGGCTCAACTTTGGCTCAGACAATGATAATCTGCGCATAATATGGAATTTCTCTCCAGAGAAGGGGCCCAATGATTAAGCACTAAACAATTGATGGTATCAGCCGAGCTGCCTTCGCTTTCTTGACAAGGGTTCACGATGTCAGAGTCAAGGGCAAATCGGGATATAGCCGAAATTTGTAGCTAAAATGCAGAGTGGGGTGTTTTTTTCCTCGAGACTATAACTTGATGGGTATTTAGAAATTTATATAGGAATTTATTTATGGCTGGAAAAGCATGTTAAAATGTATTTTAAGCTCAGATGTCAATACTTCTTAATAAATTTACTAAAAGACAATCATTTTTAATTGAATAATTTGATAATGATTTAGTAAAGGCAACTTAAACAAATCTAAATATAATTCTAAATATAAAGTCATTTGTTTACCTTTAACAGGGAAGAAGGAGCTGCCAGCCTGCGGATGCAGCCTGCGTTTTCCCCTCCTGGGAATTCCTTGCGGTCGTAAATCAACAATGCGACATTTTGGTTGCCAGCAATTTTGGGGAACCGCACAGGTATTTCCATTGTGAGCCCTAGGGCTATACCCAAGTGATATATTAATTGCTTTGGAAATAAAGAGATTTTACCAATTATGAATGGGTATTTATGAACATCAAGGATGAATAAAACAAGCCGATTTAAGGTTTTATTTATATTTAAAAATATGTAGCTTAATCTTCCTACTTACCATCACAGATCCCTTTCATTGCAAGGCTTAAAATATTAATATGCCTTAAAATTATGTTAATCACAAAAGTTGATGGGAGTGCTTGGCTCATGATTGTTTATGCTTTATTTGTGGATAAAATGCCAACTTTCGCTGCTTACTGTCACTCATTTTCACTGAGCAAATATGCAAACATTGTGGAAATCCGTACACATGCTTCCTGCCAGCTTATCCGAAATGTGTCTGAGCTGGCTCATCCGAAGAGTGTTGGCTTTAGCTGTGGGTAACAGGGGATTTTGCAAATGAAAATGAATATTTTTTATCTATACAAGTAGAAATGGCAATTTACTCTTCATTGCACAAATAATTTCAAATTATTTTTCTAGGAATGGATTTTGGAAAATCATTGCTGTCAGTTGGCATTATCCTTTGCGGCAGTCTAGGCCCTGGGAATAAAACTATCTACATTCCATGTCTTTGTTCATCAAACAAAGACCTTTCAAGAAAACTTGTGAAAAAAACTTTTTAGATTTCTTTTCTTATTTCGCAAAGAATACTTGAATTCTGTCAGGATAAGCCATGGAATATAATTTTATTCAATATATATATTGCTATAAGAGCAAATGTAAATCACACTTGGGGTAAGGTAGCCATAAAATATTGAATATGCATTGTTTATGTCAGAGAAAAGAGGGACACGAATTGATTTAAATCAGTTGTGAAGCAAACTTAAGCATGATTTTCTGCGAAATTGACAAACTTGCGGATGTCTGGCATACAAATGAAGCGACAAACAGCATCCTCTTGGCAAATGTCCTGTTAGCAGCCAATAAGGCGTGGCCCTTCAAAAAGGGAATCCATTGTAATGCCTCATTATGCCGAGAGTACAGTCTGGCCGGGACTTTTATTGTGCCTCGTGATTGTGGCAACATCTGGCCAAAGGACTCTGCCGCACAATGTGCCTGTAATTGTGGCGGAAACGGTTGAATGGAAATGGGATATGGAATATGGAGTATGCTCTTGGCTTCGATCCAGCTGGCACCAACCGAAAATTGCGGTTACGGTTGAAACTAACATCGAACCATTTTAATATTTAAAATATCATTTAATTTTCCCCAAAATAGAACACTCCAGGTGCATGGAGTTGTGCCCAGCTGAATAATTCAGCAGTCGCCCCATCCGGGATAGGTTTTGAAACGCTTTCGGTTCCAATTACTTAAAGTAGAAGTAACCTTAAACCTTAAAATCAGGTTGTAAGATATATACTTTATTATTTCTCTTTGTAAGAAAATACGTCTCTTTAAACACTGACAACTTATTAAGATTTTCTTTTAAAAGATTTCTTAAAAACTTACTTTCCAAGATTACATTTTAAAATTGGGTTTCCGAGAAATATGAATAAATTCTTTTTCAGCGGCTTCATTAATTATTCATTCGATTTATGTACTCATCGTCGCGGGACAACAATAAAAGCGGAGCTGTGCCGAGCGAGGAGACAAGCAGGAACAACATGAAAATAAGTTAAATTAATTCTCACGCTGTTAACCTCCTCGAAAGAAGGACGAACTGGAGACTGCCGCAGAGCACAAAGCAGATTAGGGTGCCTAACCTCAAGGAGCACGGAGGACGTGCTCGTTGGGAGCATCCTTAGCTCCCACGAGGCTAATGACAAGCAGCGTTTCCCCAGACAGCAAGGACATTCTCGGCTGTCATTTTTGGGGCATTGTGATTTTGATTTGTAATGGACTGGCGCTGATCCTCTTCAGATTTCGCCTAATCCGTGCTTATTCCGCTTATGCAAATTATCACTCGCCCTCGACTTGAGCCACTTAATTGTAGATAATGGAGACTTTTCAACCATAAAAAAGAAGTCCAGATTAAAGCTGTCCAATCGCTGGCAATGTTGGTCTAGCTCTGGGCTTAAGTGAAACACAATTTGTTATGTGTCCGACCCGAAAGGTTCTCATATCCAATCTGACACTGATCAATGATGTCAATTTCTCACCTGCAGAAGGGAAAGCGAGGTGGAAACACGCATTTCTCACAAGAGTTTGTCGGGGGGAAATTACTCGGAAAGTGAATAAAGGGCAAAGAGTACAATGAACAAGGCATTTTATTAAGGAAAAAAGGAAACCAGTCAATAATATATATTATTTTTAAATGAAATAAAGAGTTAGATATAGGCAAAAGAAAAATAGAGCCAGGTGAATAAATTACCTAATTCTGTATCCAAAAATAAGTAACTTAAATATAAATTAGATAAAGATCTCATGCAGTAAATTAGCCCTTGTTAGTTATGGCCTAAATGATAAATATCTCCGTATAATTTTACCTAAAATTATACAGTCTCCAAACCCATTAGGTATACAACACAATGTGGTTGTTTTCTCTCCTGCAACCATAACTCAACTGCCGGTTGTTAAAATGTTGTGACATTAGATGGTGTTTTGGACAATTAACAGCCATAACATTTGCCAAAAGCCTGAAACAGTTGACTGGCGAAAGTTTCAACATAAACTGGCGAAGGCATAAATTTCAGGACTCGGTCCTCAGGCCGAAAGGACGACAGTCACAGGACGCAACGAACAGGCTCCATCTTGTGCCCGCACTCGGGGGATGTGCATTCCTTCGAGCTGTCTTGACACTGAGCAATGTGAGCAAGTGTCGGGCCAAGGAACAAGGACATTATCGCCAGAGGCCTCCTCATCCATATACTCATCCTCCAAGCTTCTCCTCAAGGATTTGGCAGCATGCAGGCAGCTGCTCCTTTCGGATCTGGGCGATAGACATTCCAGAGCACTATCACTGAAATCAGTGTAGCTCCCGGCTCCACAGAAGGCCCCACCTTTGTCGGCTTGTCTCTTGTCTGCTGCCTGTTTGTTAATGATGATGACAACCCAAGTCGGTTGTGCTCCTGTCACCATCCACTTGACATGTTCAGTGACGCTTTGTCCTGCCATCCGTCCGTCCATTGGTGTGTCTGTGGTCATATCGCCACAGACATATGTCAGACCGAGTTTGAGTGAGTGAAGCCCAGAGTCACACGTGGTCTCTCGGATCCGCAGATGGCGACACATGTTTGTCACGGATCGCAGATAACATATTCATGTGACCACGTAAACATTTAATTTTAATATAAAGGTGGCAAGTGGGTTACGCGGTAAATTAGGGAACTTGTAAGGAAATGATGAAGGCTAATTGTGAGATACGAATTAATACAGTAACTACACATATATTAATTAATTTGTTTTAAATATTATTTGTGGATTTAGTATTCTTACTGCAATATTAAACATTAGAGGCATTTACAAACAGATAAAATCAAAGAAGTTTTGATTTAATTAATGATGGGTGAGTTCTATGAAGTAAAAGATTTATTGAAGCGTTAGTAAAAATACTTGCCTCTTTTAAAATTCACTGATTTCTTTAAACTTGCATTTACATTGTAGTTCCTGGCACCACGACTGGGTTAAATGTGTTTTTATTTATTTGTGGTATTTCCTGCGCAGACTCCGTATCCGATTCCCTCGGCAGCGCTGTCTCTGCCTCAGTCGCTGCCTCTGCCGCAGCTGACGAGCAACAGACGACTATAGTCGGCCGATCCGATGTTACTATATCTCAGTAGACAAGCGGCTATTGAAGTCAAAGCAGCGGACAGGAAAACTCAGATAAAAATATGCTTAGGAATTTTACGAAATCGAAAGGCGTGAAATTGTCATGTTAATATTAAGTAAAATTTATTATTTAAAGAAAACCTAGGTTCATAACTAAGTTCATAACTAAAATTCGGTTTCCAAGATATAAAATTGTAT
>JAEIIH010011202.1:0-14478 GCA_018904745.1 Drosophila orosa
AAAAGTAAACATTTGATGTGAATTTCGCCATAATATTCTCATTATAAATATGAACAATTCACGCCTTTAAATAACATTGTAAAATACACTAGACTTTTTATGATTACCATTGAAATAGCCATAAAACCAATTTAAAAATGTAATTGCTTCAGCAGATAAATAGAAAAAAGGGCTTGGGAAATACTATTTTTTTAATAAGCCAACAGCTTTCTCTGGAAATAGCCAATCAAATTGAAATCACTCGATTTGCAATTTGTTGACTAATCGACCTGGCATGGAGTGTTAATCACTGTTGGTTTAATAAATAAACAAATCGAATGAATAGTTCGCTGAACATTTTTGGCAATATTTAATTAACCCAATTGAGAGTCAAACACACTGATTGTATTATTTGCATAGCCATGCAAGGTTTTTCCCGCCGGAGATGAGTGAGAGAGATTCTGGGAAGGGAAGGTCTCTCCATGCCTGAGTGAATCTCTCCCGCTGCTGGGCTTCATTATGATGTTTAGCTGAGCAATTAGAGCCTCAAATTTGGCAGAATTCCCATTCTCCTCCGTGTGAATTGGAAATGCAAATAAAGATCGGATCACATGACTTTAATTGAACTTGGCGTGTCATAAATATGTGAGTTTGGGGATGAGTTTGGATGGGCTACAACTAGTTGAAAAGGTCGGCTTGCTTAAACGCGAGCCGAAAGGATGACGGGATCGGCCTCCACCTCGGCCACCTTCTCCTTGAGCTTCTCCTCGTCCTTCTTCAGCTTCTCAATAGGCGCCTCGGTGGTGGTGGTTGAGGTGGAGGTAGAGCTTGAGCTAGAGCTGGAGCTAGTCACAATGGTCAGAAGAGTGGTGGAGCTTGGCTTGTCCGCCTCCGTGTGCTCCTTCTCCTGAGCTGCCTTCGTAGTGGCACTCTCTGTTGTGGTGCTCGTAGAGCTAGAGCTTGAGCTGGCACCCGAAGTCGCGGCCACCGCCTCCTCCACACTCTCCAGAGGCGCCGTCGATGTGATCGAGGTCTTGGTGATGCTAATCTTGGTCTGCTTGCCATCGCTGCTGTCGCTGTTCGAGTCCTCCTTAATGGTGGCCGAGATCAGCTTGGTGTGGTGCACCTGGAAGGTGGGAATCAGGGGCAGGGCGCCGCCATTATGCGGCTGCACGGAGACATGGTCGATGATGAGGTGAGCGGGCACACCGTCCTCGCTGCCGGGCACCTTCTTGGTGGTCTGCACCAGAATCTTGCGAGCCACGCTGTCATCTGCTGAGCCGTCCGAGTCCGTGGTAGCTGGCGTGGACTCATCCGAACGCTTGGTTAGCGCATGCTCCTCCTCCTCTGCCACCACCTGGCCGGGCTTCACTTCCTCCACCTCGCTGCCGGGGGCACTGGCCTGGTGCAGGCTCAGCGCTGACTGGAACAGGCTGTCCTCCAGATCACCGATCAGGCCATGGAACGAGATCTGCTTCAGCTCGGCATCGGGATTGGCCTGCACCTGGCGCTTGACCACATCCTGTTTCTCCAGCGGCTGGAAGCTGGAGAAGATGTCACCAAAGTCGAAGGGGGCCGCCAAAGAGGAGACCGCCAGGGTCGCCAGAAACTGAAGGAAGGAACAGAATAAATATATTAATATAGAAAATATACAGATATGATCATAATTTAATAATTATAATACTATTAAAAAGATGTGCAAGTATTTTAACGAAAACAGAACAGAAACAGAAAGTTTTCTTACAATATGTATAATAAATTAATATATTATTATAATTATTGAATTCAGAAACCGATTTCACTAAGATTAGCTTTCAATATAAGTTTTAATTGATGTTAATTAGGCTTTGAGTTTATTTTTAAATCTGTTACTAACTTATAACTCTTTCTGTGCAATAATTGATAAAATCAACGCTTAATAAATGTTGAAAGTCATCGGAATTTAAGCCTAGGATGTCCTCTAATTAAAAACCTACATTATCTATGATAATAATATAATATATATATATATATCTATAATTTCATTCCTAATTTGATATAGGGTTTTCGGTATATATTTCCTCAGAAAGAGCTCTACTCACGGTAGTTAGCAAAATGCACTTCATGGCCACTGGTGCTGCTGCTGATTTGTTTCCGTGGGTTGTGTTGTCAGCTCCAAGCTCAGATCGGAAATAAGTTTACGGCAGCAACGCCGGCGACTTTTTAAAGTTTTCTCAGGCCGCCAATCGGTCGCCGCAGCTCGAAAGTTGTGGCTAAGGCTAAGCTTTATTATAACGTTCAGTTAGCACTTTTTAGTCGCTTGGTTTGCCGAACTTGTTTCGGTGCCTGCGCGTGCTACTCCTCCGACGATGTTTGGGCCCAAACCTATTCTATATATATTTTTCCTCCTCCGGGTTCTCGGTTTGTTTGCCAGACACTGAGGGAAAAAGGTCCAGAAAATTCTAGATAATAAATTAATAAATATATAAACAATTTTTCTAAAACTACAAAGGATTTCATGTATACATTTTAGCTCTAATTTGGAGTTAGTAAAAGGATCTGAGGATACACATATTTAATATGGAAGATTCTTTAAATAATTTGATATAAATAAATCATATTATTATATAATTTTTTTTTTCTTCTTGTAAAGAAAAGCCTTCTTAAAAATAATATAATTATTTTAAAAGCGACAAAAATTTGTTTTCATTTTATTCTTTGCTCCAAATTATTGGTTAATATTTAAAACCTTCGGTTCGCTGACTTATATCAAGTTCAATTAGATCAAAAACTTAAATATATTCCAAGGATTTACAAATTAAAGAGAGCTAAGAGTGTGTGGCTATTGTGACCCAGGAGTTTTTCGAAGGCACATCTGAAAGCGAAGCGGCGATGTTATAGCCCAAGTTGATTGTCTTAATTGTGCAAATTAACATATATTTACTAAAATAAACGCCGAAAATCAATTCCACGAAACCGATCAAAATAAAAACAATATTTTTGGAGACTTTGAAAGGCCAAAACAATCGGCACAAGATAAATAAAAACATACGAGTATCTTCCATCCGCTAAACACCCGTTTTTCACCCGAATTCGCGACCACAAATTAAATATTATTTAAACATGGGTAATTATGAGATACTTCTGCATCTTTGGACAGTCCGAAGGCAACTGCACTTTGGCGGCAATTGCAATTATTGAAGCTCTTTAACACTTCATAATTAGAGCATTCATTCCGGCACATGAGATCACCGAGTTGATGTGCAAATTAATTTTGAAAATTTTCCGCTGAGACAAAAGGTCCCCATGCTCATATCATCGGGGTGAAAACTTGTTGAAGAAACGTGCCTGGAAATCGCGATTTGCCTTCAACCGCAAAACGTTTACTGCGGGATCATCAATCCGCCGGAGAAAGATTGAGGCCCGAAATCCCAATCCGACGGCAGTCATGAATGAATGTCAAGATCGGGCTGGTTATGCCAAAGATCGGGCGGCTTGAGGCGGTTAGCTCCAGTGTCAAATAACTCGTATTTATAAGAGAATTGGTGCTATAAAAAATATTAAAGTTTTTAATTTGATTACAGTTTTATATGAGGCATTTCGCAGGCGGGGGATGTGCGCAATATCTCCGAATATCAGGGCACTAATTCTAGCTGTGAGTCAGCGAAATTCTTGTATGTTAACTTCTGGGTGGAAAGATAGTCAGTTCTCGCTGGGTTTATTTAATAAGGATGAAACTTAACCTATCATGTAGGTTCTATCTTCTTATACAAAGGCTAGTCTGCTATACTCTCATAGAGAATCCCAATTTCTCGTTTAAAATGCTAATAATTGAGTCAGGAACACACTGGGCGTATGCGTAATGCAAAAAGCTTTAGTATAAGATGAGAAATTCAAGGAAGCTTTACTTGTGAAAATGATAACTCTTTGCTCTGAAATTTAGCATCGTTGTCTACGTCAACCGGGGCGTATGCGTAATGTTAATACCCGCAGACGGGCGCGTGTCCCGGCCACATGCAATCCCGGCGAGTGCGTCATCGGGAGGTGCAATGTTTATGGACTTATTTTTGGGCCAGGCTGTTTTGGCACCACTTTGAGATTTGCGTAGTCAGCCCTTGCCAGTGGCCAATGGTTGGCCGACTCGGGACAGTCCCTGGGACACGCTCCGAAACGAGCACAATTAATTAGAGTCTGAAAACAATAACGCAGCAGCCAGCCAGTTCGAAACGGAAGCCAAGTCCGGGCGACGATGCCTAGAAACTGCGAGTTGCTGGAGATGCGAGACAGAGTGGCAAACCTGTCGGGCAATTAACAGTTGTCGATAATTACGCGGAATCGCGCCTCGCCAAGTCTCCCGGTGCGAAGCTCATCCGCCAATGCTGCCGCTCCGTTTTGCTATAAAAGCGCCTCGATCTGCACTAATTAACTTTAAACGCGCGAAAGTCAGGCAAGGCACCGGAGCCACTATCCCCACCAGAGCCACCAGCCAGAGCACAGAGCCAAGAGCACCGAGCTTTATAGGCTACAGCAGGCCGTTGTTCTTTTTACCTCGACAAGATGCAGGTCCACCAGGCTGTGTTTGGAGCCGCTGTGCTCGGCATGCTGCTGGCCATTGGCTGCTCCCTGCCCGTTCTGGATGTCAGCTCCGGCATTGACAACCAGACGATCGAGGATCTGCGGGCTAGCGTCAACGATAGCCCAAAGAATCTGTAAGTATATTTTGGGGGAAGAATTTATAATAGAAGATGGGATAAACCGAATTCAGACGAAATATTATAAAATTCTAATTCCTTTAAATAAGGTAAAACATAAAAGATTTAATTTCAAGAATACAAAAAGAAATCAGAGTTAATAAACAAATTAATTTGCACATTTTTTAATCTAATGATTAATCTTTTTTGATAACTCTACCTAAAAGGTGTCAATTATCTGTCCGAAATATTCCGTAAACAAATTTTAGGATTTGTTTTTAAGAAAATAACTATAACTTCGTTAGAATATGAAAAGATATAATTACTTAAAATTAAGATTTTTAATAGAGAAATATCCAATTTAGGTACAAATAGTTATAATTAAATTAAGGAACCTTGTCTAAACATTACATTTATCCCTCTTTAGGTACGTGGTCAAGGCGGTGGTCTATGAGATCGGCATCCTGACGGAAGTGGGCGAGAATGACACCAGTTTCGAGAGCCAGGAACGTGTCGACCTCACCTTCTACGACACGCACAGCAACAAGAGTCACATTGATCTGGGCAACATACCGCTGCCCATCCAGACGAATGTCACCGGCCAGGTGCTTACTGGCATTGCACCCGTGAATCTGGGAGCTTTCAGTAGCCCCCAGGAACTGTTGGAGACGCTGCCGCTGACCGGAAGCATTGTGAACATTACCCACAGCGACACGGCCTTCTATCAGCTGAGCAAGTCCAATACCAGTGCCGCCGACAAGCCACAGATTCTCGACCAGGACACCTTGGCCAAGCTGACGCATGCGGCCCAACTGTTCCCGCCCTCGTCGCACATTGGCCAGGCGCTGCCCGTCAATCCGCCCACGGACAACGAGGTGGTGCAGGCCGAGTCCGAGGACTAGAACGCTCGCTCGTTCTTCTGAATCTTCTCATCCACAAAAGCTAAACGTGATGCAGTGCGTTGCTCTCTCCCCATACAAACCTATGTTACATACGTATGCCCTAGATCTACTTAGTTTTAATGGCTTCACACACACACTTAAGAGTACCTACAGTGCTAGACAAGACTGGACGAGGACCAGAGATCACCTTGGTCACAACTCCCACCATCACAAGGTGGCAATTTCACTTTTTCTATTTCGTAGAGTAAAAATAAATTTCGCATTAGTGCTAGGTAAATGAGCTGGCGTTCTTCTGGCAATTGGGAACTGGTAACTGGTGTTATCTGGTCATCGGGGTGGTGCGAGGTAGTATCCATCATGTGACTGCTAAAAGCATTCCCCGAGCACTTCTCACCTCTGATGGATGGGATGCGAGTGGATCCAGAACTCAAGAACCCGCCCAACACACGACCTTTGCTTTTATATATTAACTAGGTTTTTAATTTTCTCATTTTTCACTTTCGTTTGTGTGTTTGTGTGGTGTGGTGTGGTTTTGCTTTATAACTGTAGTACATGGGGGTTGTTCTTAGGCGCTAATAGATGATATATACTTTATACTTTAATATTAATCGATAGTGTGTAATAATATATAAATATAGGGGTAAACTTGTACACAAAAATTAAAATGTCGAACGTCTCAGTGTCCAAACTCATCTCGATTCTGGAGGCGAGAGAGCGCGAAGAAGCACACAGCACAGGGTTCTCGTTTTCCGTTTCAAAATGTATATACACATACTGCAACACACGTTTGCCCGGGATACACTCGTACTCGTACGCCTTAGTTTCGGTTTTGTTTTTTTTGTCGTATAAATAGCTTTAGTTTTTAACTAATTTACATAGTCATCATGCAGACGATGCGCGGCTCTCTGGCGGCTTCATTCAAATTAATGCATTTAAATATAGCTTTAAATATATGTATATATAATATGTTGTGTGTATGCGGTAGTATATATTAGTAGTAGCTACAACTCTCAACTTATGTGCACACTCCTCCACTCCAGTCCACTCCACTCCACTCAACTGCGGTATGTAACTAAAATCCGTAACTAGTATTTCTCTCTCTCTATTATATCTGTATTCTGTTTAGCATTATGTGTTATCGTGCATCCTGTAGCTGGTGTGTTTAATCGGGGATTATTCCTTTCTCACGGCTCCTCCTATTTCTCGGTTGCTCTTTATACAGTTCGACTTACTGAAGTAAAATGGACGCGACCTTGGGCGCGGCAAGGTCACAGCTCGGCTTACAAACAAAACTAAATGTTAAAGCGCGCGCGCTCGCTGTCAATGCTGCAAATTTTTTGCGAGATTAGGTTTTTGGTTGATGGATCCTCCAACAAGCACGCTTCTTTAATCTGTGGAGTGAAAACAAAAGGTTAGATTAGCATTTTCTCGAGGAATTTGTATAGATTTTTGGTTAGGGATTTACTTATCTATATTTTTATCTATTATTTTTGTTTTAAGAATATAATTATAGCTTTATAAATTTATAACAACCACTACTCTCTTCTTAAACCCATTTAAAATTGATTTTATATCTGCAAAGTCTACACAAATTAGCTTTACTGACGTTTACAATCCTTTTTTAAAACTTTTAGAAGTCAAAGTCAACTTTAAGATTTAAAAAACCTTTCAAAATTTATGTTATATCAGCAAAGTCTTCACACTTCAGCTTTTCTGATGATTCTAATCCTTATTTCAAACATTTACAGTACAAAGTCAAGTTTAATAGACATAAAAACTATTCAAGATTGAGTTTATATCTGTCAAGTCTGCACAGTTCACCTTTTCTGATGATTCTAATCCTTATTTCAAACATTTACTGTACAAAGTTAAGCTTAAAAGACTTAAAAACCTTTAAAAATCGATTTTATATCAGCTAAGTCTTCACACTTTAGCTTTTCTGATGATTCTAATCCTTATTTCCATCATTTACAGTACAAAGTCAAGTTAAAAAGACTTCAAAACCCTCCATTAGGAACCCAAACCAAAAATCCTACCAATAATCACGTACCTATGACATGACTCTCCATATTTGTGATGCGTGGCTTCGATGCGGGTTGCGGTATGATCGTGATCTCATCGTTGATCTTTAGCGGCTTCAGCAGCGAGTCATTGGCCGCTCCCAGCGAACTGCGCGACGACATCCCAGCCCCCGATCCGGATCCCGAGCCGCTCGACGATTGCGCACTATTCTTCTTGCTGTCCATTGCCTTCCGGGCCACCGTGCTGTGGGCCGTGTATACATGCGTCTCAAACTGTTTGTACATGCCAAAGGTGGCCGTGCAGACGGTGCATTTGTAGGAGAGGTGAGCGGGCTTCAGGGTCATGTGGTGATCGCGCGAAACGTGATTTAGTAGCTTCCATTGGTACATCTGCAAAATAGATATTAGATATCACCTTCCAAGGCATCAAGCTCTGAAGTTGAATACTCACCCTTCCACACACTGGACACCGGCCGGCATCCTTGCCCTTGTTGGCCGCCTCCTGCATGGAGCTGGTGACCAGGCCATGTGAGCCCAACAAGTGACGCTCCAAGCCCTGATCCGTAAAGAACCGGAATTGACACTTTTGACAGTTCAATGGCGGCCGGTTGTAGATCATCTTGGGATGTATCTGTGGGGGGAGACAGAGATCCGTTTAGCAAAAGGGAATATCAGAGGAAATGGAAACTCAGCTGTACCTTCACTTTGTGCATCCACTGCATGTGATTGCGCAGCTGCTCCAGATCCTTGATGTAACCGTCGCAGATCTCGCAGATGACAAACTGCGCCTTGTTGTTCCCGCTGGGACTCTGGCCGGGCTTCATTCCAGCCGCTACCGGTGGTACCTTGCTGGACGACGCTCCGCCCGCTCCCGCGGCTCCCACCGAGCTCTGTCGAGGTAATGGCGTTATCGAGATGCTGGGCTGGCCGGCCATTGGCTTCTTGGATGCCTGCTGGTTAAATTGTTGAGGGATTAACGTATGAATCAAAGTTGTGGCAACGACTTAGCTTACCTGGACAAGTTGTCCGGCTGCCAGCTGATAGCTGTTGGGCAGCGACAGACCGGCATTGATTGAATTGCCGCCACCGCGCACTGGCGCTGGATTCCGCACCATATTCTGCTTGGGCGGCTGCGGTGCTCGCTGCCGCATCTTGGCTGCGTTTTGGGCAGCCAGGGCGGCTGCCTGCAGATTCCTGGCCTGGGCCGCCGCCTGCTGTTGCTGGATATTGGCCAGGGCAGCCTTTTGCGCCGCCGCCTGTGCAGCCATGGCCTGAAAAGTACGATTATTCGGGATTAGACATCTTCAAGAGATTAAATCAACTGCAAAACCCTTACCTGATAGGCGGTGGCGGTGCCAACGAGACCGTGACGTGGCTTGATGCGCGGTATCTTGGCCGGTGCCTCCCAATCGTTGGGCGGCGCCAAGTTCAGTTCCGGCCGGAACTTCTTGGCACAAACCGGCTGATGGCGGGCCAGCTTCGCCTTGCCATTGTCCTCGAAGCCACAGTTGGGACATTGATGGTAGGGCAGTGGCTTTATCAGGCGCGCCTTGATGTTGTGCACCGCCTCCATGTGGTAAACAATCTCCGTGGCGTTCCGGATCTCGAATGTGCAGAAATTGCACTTGTAGAGCACACCGTTCATGTGCGGCGTCTCGTAGTGATTGGCCATCGCCATGGCAGACTCCGACTTGAAGTTGCAGAACTCGCAGCGCTTCATCCGGAACTTGAAGGGTGCGTTTTTCGTCTTGGAAGCCTGCAGATTTCCCGACAGCGCATTGATGGCCATCTCGAACTCCTTGGACCCCACCTGAGCCTTGCGCATCTTGCGCTTCTGCAGCCGCAACAGATCAGCCTGCACGTACTCCTGGACGAGGCCCACACCGATATCCATAAAGAACTTGCCCAGCGGACTCTCAAAGTAGTTCTCCTGTCCCGGTTTACTGCCCGCCGCAGTGCTAGTCACTCCTCCCGTTGCTGCCAAAGCGGCGGCTGGCTTGATGGCTCCCTTGAGCGCCGTCAGATCATCGTTGGCCTCCTTTATCAGCACCTTGGTGCGCACTCCCGACTCGGAATCATCGTCATCGTCGTCATCATCATCATCATCCGACTGCTCTGACCACGACTCGTCATCGCCGAGCTTCTTTTTCTTTTTGCCGCCGCCGCCGCCGCTTCCTGCCTCGCCGCCCTGCTCCGCCGGCTTGTCCTCCTTGTTCTGCTCGGTCATCATGTCAAACTCATCACCCTTGTCCGCCTCGGCCAGATCCTCGGCGGAAAGCGCATACTTGGTCTCAATGGCCTTGACCACCTCGCAGATGTTCTCGTGCGGCGGCTTCTCGTAGATGTAGGGCACAATGAAGGAGGGCGCCTCCAGCACAAACATGTCGTCGGTGAGGCCGGGCAGAAGGTTGGCATTGTTTGTCATGCTGGGCAGTCCCGTCAGCGATAACGTTGGCGGATTCAGCTGCTGCACCGGACTGGAGTTCATGGCAGACATGGGTACCAGCTTGGGCGGCACAATGCCCAGATTGGTGGCCGCTCCCGTCACTGCATTCGTGATGGTCACCGGATATACAGAATCCCGCGGACCGCCACCCACACCGGATATCGCTGTACTGCCATCGTGGGGCATCAGGGAGCGGGCATCCTTGATGGTCAGCTGCCCCAGGCCCGAGGGCGTCGAGCTGCGCTGTCTCTTGTGGCTGGGCTGCAGCTGCAGTTCGTCCAGGTCGCTCTTGCGCTTCCCTATGCTGGGCGAAATACTTGGCGGTGTATCGTCCTCGATCACGACGCAGTCATCGTCGTCGTCATCGTCTTCTGGCGGCGGGGGTGTTGCCTTGACGACTGATGCTGCCGCTGCTGCTGCTGCTGCCACAACGGGCGATAGCTTCTTTACAGGCACCGGAGGCTGGGGCAGCGGGGCAGAGGTCTCCGGTTCAGAATCTGAGGCAATAAGCACAGCATCGTCAGAGGACTCATTGCCGCTGTTGTTGTTGTGGCTGTTGATAGTCGCTGGGGGTTGGGCCGCCTTCTCTATGGGCTTGGCCGGCACCTTATGGGCCGTGAGATCCTCCATTTCCTCGTCACTATCATCGTCGTCCAGGTTAACTACGCCGCTAACTTCCGACGCACTGGCCTGGCCGTTCTCCTTCTGCTTGGCAAAGCCATTGGCCTTTTTCGCCGACAGATCCAGCTCCTCTACTTCGTCGTCGTCCAACATGGCGGCGTCCTCTTCGCTCTCGCCCTCCTCCAGGCTCGGCTTCTTGCCGCTGAGCAGGTTCACCTCCTCAACAGTGGCCGCTCCCAGCGGATCCTCGGCCTCGCAACTATTCTCAGCCGTGCTGCCTATTTTCTCGGCCTCATCTTCATCCTCGGCCTCGGGCTCATGATCGCCATTCGTGGTGGCCTCCTCCTCCTCCTCCTCGGCCTCCTCAGTCGCCAGCTCATTTTCGTTGAGCTTGGGCTCTTTGGAGCTGGTGCTGGTTAGCTGTGAGTCCTCGCCATCATCCAAGTCCTCCTCGTCGTCATCCTCTTCTGTTAGCTCCTCCGTCGCCGGAGCCTTAGGCAAGGCCTCTGTAACGTCTGTAACGTCTGTAACTTCTGTAACCTCTGTAACGTCGTCTTCTTTGGCAGGGATCTCAATATTTTTGTCCAGCTCCTCGAGCTTCTCCTTGCTGCCACCATCCTCCAATTGCTGTTCAGCAGCTTTCAGCTCCTCTGGCTGCTCCTTTTCCTTCTCCACCTCCTGCTCCTCCTCCTCCTCCTTGTCAGCTGGCTCAGCTGGCTGCGGGGACTTGGTTGGGGGCTGTGACTCGGGCTCTGTCTCTGGCTCTGGCTGTGGCGAGTTTGATGCGCTGGCAAGCTTCGTTGTGGGCTCGGCCACGCCCTCCGGCAAAGCGACATCGACTTCAGTCATTTGCAATCCGTGTCCGTCGTGCTGTGTACCGTGGAATGTGCCCAAGTCGGTGTATCTTCCAGTTGTTTTTGTTTCTGCAAAGGAAATTATCGAATGAATAGAGTTGGTTAATGCAGGGATCTTGGCGAGAAATCTGTCAAATTATAACGGGGGATTATTTTGACCAACCGGAAAAATTGGCACGTTAAAGAAAACTAAAGTAGCAAAGAGCAACGAATGAGCAGCACAAAGCGCAACGAGCAAAGAGTGAAAATATATATATAAAAAAAAAAGAGCTAAGACTGCAGAACGAAACGGTGGAGGGAGGGAGGGAGGAAAGGGAGAAGCGGGGAAGGCTAAATGCGAGGCAAAGGCAAAGGCGAAAATAAAAATTAAACAATCACCGAACAAAATGTGCAAAAATCTAGGTGAATTAAAAACCATTCTTATTCTGGCTTCGAAATTATTACAACAAAAATTATAATAAAATAAAAGGCGGTTGGAAGGGAAGCAAGAAGAGGAAGAAACCAGAGAAGAGGAAGAGCGCTAAGAGACGGTGGAGAAGAGGAAGCAGCGGAGACAGAGCAGAGGGAAAAAGTAAAAGATAGCTGGAGGGAGCGGGGCGTCGAGCGCGGGGAGTTCAAAGAATGGATTGATACAAAATGGCTGCCATATTGGATTAAAACTAAAATACAATTTAATATGTAATGAATGTAGGTATGTAAATATGTAAATAAGCCACTACACTGGCAGAAAAATAATAATAATCTCGTATGGAATGGCATTCGGGAGTTACAATGTATTTGCATACAAATATATGTATGTAATGTATACTTTGGCATAAACAAACATACATACATACATATCTACATAAAGACATACATATGTACAACAAAGTATGTTTTTTATATGTAAGTATGTACATATGTATGTCCGTCTGTATGTACGAACGAACAGTTACCGAACAAAACGATTGACATACATACAGACATACATATGTATATACCAAAGCGAAGGCGCACACACACAAACATACAAAAACACACCGCTTGCACATACATGTATATATATATATACAATCTATATATACAACGCGGTCGGTGAGGGAGAGGGTGGTCGGGGGGCGGGTTGGTATGGGACGGATGACGACGACGTTTGGCTTTAGCTTTTAGTTCTTGTTGTTGCTGCTGCGGCATGGTGGAGTACATTTTGTTGTTGTTGTATTGTTTTTGTACGTTTTTGGTACAGGAGCGTGTTTTTGCGCTAGTGTTTTGTCTGTGTGCGGCGCTTATGTTTGTGTGTGTGCGTTTTTCTGCCTCTATGTTGGCTTGGATCTCCTCATTACAAATATATTTAATAGGTTTTTATTGATATATTGCAATCATACTTTTCGGATGTTTTTCGATTTTATGATTTTCAGTCTTCTGTTTTTGCCGCCTCCACTTACATTTACATTTTCCCCCTCGAACACTCAGGCAGGTTGTTGTTTTGCACCGCTTCCCTTTTGCGCTGTCCTTCGATCACAGTAAACAAAACACGAAAACAACAAATCAAGGATCGTTTTTGCATGAAAACCAGAGAAAATTCAAATTTTTTCGTGGGGTTGTTGGCTTGCGGGGAAAAAATAAGAGTGGAAAGAACGCCGAAAGAGACGAGCGAACGAACGGCGGACAAGGCAAAAACTGGAAATGTGTGAGGCGGAAAAAGCAAAAACAGAGTTGCAACGAACAGCCGGGGCGCGCGCATGGTTGCATGGCCGACCTATCGGTCTATCGGACATCGATAGGTCGCTGGCAATTACGGCTGTCGCCGCGGCGGCAGCAATTGCCAATTATACATCTAAAATTATAGATTCATTTTTAATTATATTTACAGCTGGAACCGCTACACTTGCCGGCTAAGCAGAGAGCAGTGGGCTGGCTGGGCGCGCTCTCTAAAATAGCGAATGGCCGTGTGAAGAGCATGGCGCGTGCATGAGTTCGTGTGTTTGTCGGTGTGCATGCGCGCTTGTGTGTGTGTGCATGGGCCATGTGAATGGGAGACGGAATGGCGTGGAATGGGAGGGAAAACAACATTTGACAATTGTACGCGCGCCACGAAGGAAATGAACAAAACAAAACTGAAACGGCATTGCTTGTCGCCGGTTTACTTGATGGATTTATGCGTTCTCGCATGTGCAGAAATTCAAACGAAAGCGCGCGCTTAAAGTCGGGTAATGAAATGTGTTTGGGGCAAATATAATTGCAGCTCCAATATTCTAGCCCCCCATCCCGCACACGCACACACACACATACATATACTAGAGCGTCTTAAACTGTATACTTTTGCTGATGCTTCTTCTTCCTCCAACTTATTTCAGATTACGCTGCTTCTCTTTCGCACTCATGGCCAAAGGCATATACAATCGTACATACCTACCTATATGTATACATACAACTAAATATGTATGTAGCGTATGTACGGCTGTGTGTGTGTGTGAGTTGGTGTTTGTGTGCGATTTGGACTATATGCAAGTACAAAATTTGAAAGTAACCCGCTTCTGGCGCATTTTCATTTTCCATCCACATCTAAATTCATCTCATCTCACCCCCGTGATCATCTACGGGCATAGTGCGATGCATAGGTTATGGGTATAGGTTTACAATTACACCCGACCGAAACCGAAACCCACCGTTAAAGACGGCCAACTATCGCCACACTTTTATGTTATACATACACGTGACCTTTTCCGATTTAGAAGTAAATTATATAAATTCATATTTTACATTAAACAAAAAATATCGACTGTAAGTCGGGTATTTGAATTTAAATTAAAGGCAAAAAGTATCTTTGAATTTGCATTGATCTTGAGATTAACGATTGGCTTGAAAGACGGTAACTATGTTAGTTACTTTCTAGATTTAAAAATTCGCAATATCATTTTTTAAGCAATCTGATCTTTAAGGTTTAGTTTGGGAATGAAATAATAAGCTTTTGGATCCCTATTTATAATACATTTGTGCAAATTTGAT
>JAEIIH010011208.1:0-29487 GCA_018904745.1 Drosophila orosa
GAAATACATTCAAGTTAAATGTATTTTATATTCATTTCAAAGCTAACCTTTATATTAAATTTAAGTTTAGCCTGAAATCATTATTCGTTTAACCATTGTTATTCTTCAACCTTCTTAAAAAGAAAATTTCGTTTCACCTTTAAGCATTTTTAGCATGTTTTTGGCGAATGTTCAGCGTTGGGATTGTTGTTTTCCCTTCGACTCAAATGTCACGAATTTTCGCCCCCTAAATTCCTCTGATAGCTGCCGGGGCTAAGGCTAACCTTGAACAACCGCCAGGAAGGTTCGTAGCCAGAAGGCAATGCTCTAGATCCAGCGCCTGTTTCGGTGTTCCGTTCCGTCTAAAAGTAGCAACAATGCCCCGCAATCTGGGTACACAGTCATCAAGCTAAAGCTTAATGTGCCATCAAGGGGGGGATTGCCTAAAGAAAAGTTATCAGTCCGTCGCGTACATGACGTCGATCCCCGATTCGATCCGATCCGGACTCACATACGCCGCAAGTGCGAACTACAAAATTTTCGATTTCACACTGACCACGAAGGGGCGGACTGATCGCGGCGGACCAGCTATACTTGGGCGTGGATCTGGACCAGAGGGGCTTGTTCCATGTTTCCCGAGGCGCAGTATAGCGCCGTTCGTCACCGGAGGGGTCAGTTTGTAACGAGCGCTGTCAATAAATCTTATCACCTAACGTATTAGGGGAGCAATTCGCACGGAACTCGAGGGTGGGGCTGCTGGGGCGGCAATGGAAAAGTTTCATAATATTTCTATTGATGCTGGATGCTGTTAGTGTCATCAATTAAGTCAGAACGTGCCGGGGAATGCAATCACGGGAAGCGGGAAGCGGGAAAGCGGACTTCACTGCCAAGTCAATATAAATAAATAACGGAAATTGTTTTATTTATAGTATTTGCTATTTTCTATCTAGATATTATTTGTATTTTCCCTTCCTAATAGCATTGACCCCAAGTTCTAGGCCAAATGGCCATAGTATCAGGCAGATCGATCGCATTAATAAACAACAATGATAAGCTAATTAAAAAGCCACAAATTATGCTATAATTAGCAGGGGGATCATACGTAAAGTTCGAGGGATCATAAGGACAAGGCGTTCAGACGCAGAGTGGAGCCAAATGACAAACAACGATGATCAATCCGTTTTGCAACTACAGTGCAGCTATTGCCTTGACTTACCTATTGATTGATACCTAATTTATCACAATCTTATGACTATTTTTATATAAAATAAATCATATTAAAGGTTAAAGATATATGGTTTGGATTAAATAATTTTTATTATTATGAAAAAATTAAAAATACGGAAAAGCAGCTGAAAATCGACCACAAATTAGTCAAAAATGCATTAATTTGATATTAGAAAGCGTTTTTATATTAGTTTTAAGAAGTTTAATCAATCTGCATACTAAATATAGAATTTACAAAAATTTTATTTTTTCCAATTTTTGAAAATTTTGATGATGTAACCCCTTATCAAATTTCGCAAAAAATTTCAGAATTTTTTTTTGATGCAGACATATCTAGATCGACTCGGCTATTGATGCTGATCAAGAATATATATGATTTATAGGGTCGGAAACGACTTCTTAACTGGTTGCCAAACTTCTAACTAAAATTATATCATCAACAACTTTGCTTCCGGTGTGTGCTTTATAGCGAGTCTCTACCGTTCTTACTATGAGCCATAAATAATTTCTAATAAATCATGTTCTCGAGCTCGACTTTCGCCAGACGAACTCTTCGAATTGTATTTAAAAGTTGATATTTCGCTGATAGATTTGTGCACATGTTTGCAATAATTCATCAGACTCGAGACAGTCAGGATCAGAGGGTCATCAATAGTACACTTGGCTGCTAGCTAAAGACTCTCTGTGAGCTGTTTCCTAGAATTTTTTAAATACTTAACATATATGGGGGAATTCTAATAAATTAGGAAACTTGCTAGTTGAAATACAAAATTAATCCAAAATTAAACAAGCAAGGTTATAAAGATACAGATTTAAAAAAGTTCTTAGAATGTGTATATTTTCTGGTATTACATCTTTGGGACATCTGATAGTCAAAATAATGGTTTTTAAAAGGGGTCTCCTTGGATACTTGTATCACCGTCTACCTTAATTAATAACAATAAAATAAAACCTCTTGAGTGGTCAAAGAGAATTTCATATGTCGCCAAAAAGTCGACTTTATATTTGCTAAAATTCAAAGGGTCTTTTTACAACTACAATGAATTATAGTATATAACTAATAAAAAGGTTGACAGATAAATTAGCAAAGGACAATAAAAGCAACTCCCTGGATCTACTAAATAGCTTTTTAATTTAATTAATTATGAAGCAATAAAACAATTAAGTTTCTATTGATTGTTAAAAAAACTTTTAATTCATATGTATACAAAAAGTTTTAATGCAAAAAAAGACTTTAAGTAATTGACTTAACGAAAACAATTTGTTTATATTAAACAAAAGAATTTATTTGATTAAAGCTATCGCTTTTAAAACAAGTGAATACACTTAAAGCCGCCACACGCTACGGCAACTCACGCAAATATAATTTAAAAAACAAATACATTTTATTACAGCTACAGCTAAAATACACGAATATAAAGATTTGCTTGTGCGCCAAGCCTTTAAAATCACAATGTGCAATACCAGGTGGACGGCGAAACGGCCTCTTTGGACGGATTGGGGTACGACTACGGATAGGGATAGGGATAGGGATACGAATACAATGCGGTTGACAGTCCCGGCGAGAGGGTGTGCATAATTGATGAGTAGGGTATCGTGCCAGCTGAGGCTCCGTTTTAATAATTACTCCGCCTGCCCCGCCAGTTTGTTTGCCTCCGTTGGTATGTGGGTGTCCTGCCGGCAGGACCCCGTGCCAAGGAAATTACGGAACGCGACGGTACTCGTGCTTGGAACAACAAACAACGCCGGCGAGGAGCAGGAACAGAACATGTAAATTACAGCGCCTAATTGGACGCCTAAGCGCGCAGGCCAGGCATTTAACGATTTAACCTTCGATTTCCCGTCGCAGAGCTCTAATTAAAAACCCCTGAAAACGGTGGCTCTCAGCAGGGTCAAGAGGCCAAAGCCGGGGAGCAGGGCGGCCACGAAGTGGGGTTTCCACCTGCCAGCCGCGTTGGCCGCGTTGACGAACGGTATGGAGCCCATGTTGTAAATCGGCGTCTCCACAAGGTTCTTGTACAGCGTGCGATCGTTGAGGGGTTGAATGGGGCGGAAATTGTTCTTCAGATGGTCATCGCTGGCTGTCAGCAGGCGAAAGGCACTCAGCTGTTAGGAGAATTACACGACCATAATTAATTAATAACCATTTTATTAATAATAATTAATGTTAAACATTTACCTGCTGCTCCGTGATGTCAATGGGTTCCGTAAAGTCAATCCAGGTCACCTCCTCACTGCACGGCGGTGTGGTCAGTGAGCCAGTGTAGCTGTAATAACTATCCAATTGTTTGGAAATGTACTCTCCCAAGGCAATTGGATCCGTCATGTTCACCGACTTGCCCTTCCGGTCGATCTGAGGAAGTAACTTTGCAAATTTCTCGTAGCCTCCGGTGGAATAGTAGTTAATCTGGTAAATTGCAATTTTAATACAGATTTTCCTAACCTCATTCCAGGCACTCGTCTCACCTTAAAGAAGAAGGCCATCACGGCAATGCCATGATCCTTATCCAGAGCACTGGCAAAATCCGGATACTCGAGGTTCCTCAAGACCACATGGAGCTCAGCGGGATAGGCACGGTTATCGATCAGATCCTCACTGCCCACCGTATCGTTCTCGCCCCAGTGGAAGTGGAACTGCTCGAATTGGTAACCCAACAGAGTCTTCTCCGACAATGGACCTCCCCTCACACTCGGCACATTATCCTCGTCATAGGTCAGCTTTACCAGCACCGTGTGGCCATTGTTTGTCATCTGGAAATTCCTGGGCTTCACGTGGAAATTCAAGAACTCCAGCTTTGCAAACTTCTTCTCCACGGCATTGACCAGATCGATGTTAATGGGACTCTGGTGTTTGCCACTGCAGCGGGCATAGTCCTCGCTCCAGTGCTCGGGTCCATGTCTGCCCTCGTAACCAAAGTCCTGGGCCAGGACAGTCGAAGCTATAAAATGCACATAACCAGTAAGTAAAATCTTATAAAAATATACAAAAATTAAATATATAATGTGGATCTTTGTGTAAATTGAGAGAAAAGCAAACAGAGACGATTAATCAAACTCCCGCAGGTGCTAATTGGTTGAATGTCTGCGACATTTCGTGACATCAAGTGTATTACCAGTTTGACCAAGATATCAACTATTTTCGGACGCAGCGAAAGCTATAAATATGACATATTGTGTGTCCTATTAATTTTGCACATTTTATTAATGCGGTGCCGGTGCCTGTCGTCACTGCGAGGGGATTGAGTTCAAACCAAACTAGACAGCCATAATTGCTCATTCAATTAGCAACAATCGAGCGACAATTAAACATGTAAAGTTTATTGCAGCTTTACCGGGAAAATCTCGATTTAATATTCCGCCCATAGGAAAAGGGGTGCTGTTGTAATCATGAGCTGTGTAATACTTTCGATTTCCAAACAAAACACCAAATATTCAGCGGACATAAAAAGCGCTAACGAAATTAGCGAAACGCTTCGACAAAATTATTTCCCATTAACAGATTCCCTGATTTATGGCAAATTTAGGTAAATTATGGACTAATTTCTATTAGGGGCCTGTTTAGTATATTGTTTGCCAGATTAGCTCACACCCTTATTAAATCAAATTAAATAGCCTGGGATAATTGAAACAATTTTCTACAATACAAAAAAAAAGTTCCTCCTAACTAGTTGGGGTTTTTCTGCGGTTTTTCTGCGCTTAAAATCATGCGTGTTCATCGTGCACAATGGTGGTGAATAATCAAGAAACCAGAAAACTATGACAGCCAGAAGGTTAAAGATCAATCAGGTGACCAGCTCTTAACTGGCCAGAAATAAACAAACAGTCGTATCGCAGACATACTATATTTTAGAATTCTGATACGCGTAAGATGGTTATAAAAACTTCACTCTGTGATTTTAGTTCTAGTTTCTTGTTGATTTATAACAAAGATAATCGCGAGTCTTATGAAATGATAATGATTTATTTAAGCACTTTTTTCTGTAGAGTTTTGCGACAATGTAACAATCCAGTTAGGGTCGGTGACTACACAACAAACAAAAATATATTTAGAGTCCTCTAAAAAAATGTGTACCTAATTTTGGGAATTTACTTACACTTACACATAATTTTAAGGAATTAAAATATGGGTTTTTAACATTTTGAAGCAAATAAAATGAGACTATTAGAAAACTTTTATTATAACTAAATTTCTCTCACATTTCTTTGCATTTAAAAATAATATCTCTTTACTTTGCTTCCTTTTAAGTAAATATTCAAATTTCTTGGACAATTTCTTTCCGTGTTGCATTGGCTATCACAGTCCTGACAATTGTTTTAATATTTGCTGCACTTAGTTATGAAAACACTCGGCCGCCACAGATGATAGGAATGTATACACAGTCGCGATTGCCAGTCTCGTATCTTGATTAACGCACATTCGGTCAACAATTCCTTACGATCAAATTACACCTTTGTTTTTGCCATAAATGTAGCTCACCACAAATCAAGATCGAGGCAATGACAATTGCCAGGGGAAAATGGGTGCGACACCTCCTCCACATGGTTGCGCTGCCACTCGGAGTCACTTTCCCGGAACTCGGACCGCCTTATCAGGCTATCGGGGGCACTGTCACCGATCACGGCTAATTTACGAACTGTAACTATTTTAAGGCAGACCACAAATCCGACGGCTTTGCGAGGTATTCCCGTTCCACACTGTCCCACTGTCTTTTTTTTCCGTGCTCGCCCGCCGAACGCGGTCACACAACTGCGGTTAGGGCCTCGTTGACGCCGCAACTTATATCGCCTCGCTGGAGGCGGAGGTGGAAGCTACTCTCCTACAGTGTTGTTTCGTCGCCAATCGAGTTTGAGCCCAGGGGAGGATGGGACTGCCACTGTCACTGCTACTGCTAGCCACTCGTGTGCCGAAGAAGCGGCCACCAAATGCCACACATTGGCGATGAAAAAATATAAAAAGGTTAACCATTTCGGTGCCCTAGCCTTGCCATTGAATGGCGGTATATGGAATACTCGGAATTTTCGTATTACTCTGGGTACAATTCCACTCAAAAGTTAGAGTTTACTCAAAATAAAAGCAGCAACGGTAGAAATTCAGGGGTTCCTTCATTACACTGATTTTTGGAGCGGAAGATACCGACTTTTAGGTATCCTTTACTAATCAGAATTGATGTTATATGTATACATTTTTTTATTATTGGTCTTAAAAGGTTTATTACTGAGAGCCACCCTTCCTTTTTTACACTTAAATTTTTAATTAACACATTTAACTTAGTGGCCACAGAAAATGATTTATTTTATGGCTTAAAAGTAGTGGTTGTTAATTTAAATTAGTTAAATATATTTTTATATCATGATAAGCATCAACTATTTTCATATATCTTTACTAAAACTATAAATATTTGTGTATTTTATTAAATCAAAATAATTGAAGTAATTAAAATTATCTAAATTTCTTTGACAAACTTGCTGCTAATATCTTAACCGCGACTGTTCATTGACACTATCACCCCAAGCTTTTGAAGTTTTCCGTTAGTTTAGCTCCTTGTTTGGGTCTTATGTCTCTTTAATTGCTTCACTATTACGCCACATCCGAGGTAGCAGAGGGTATGCGCAATTCGAGGGGCGAGAAAAAGCCAGGCTTCATGTTTTATTGCGGAATGACTAATTGCGTGCGTGCGTAAATCAAAAGTCGATGAGTAACTGCCGGAATTGGATAGCGACAATGAAGATGGTAATCCAAGTCGGGGAAAGACCTAGCGGCGACTCTGGAAAGTCAAATTATGATTGTTCAAGAGACTCAGCCAAGAGCCCTCGAGAGAGAGTGAGGACTTGAGTTGCTTTGCGTTCAGTTGAGGGGGTTACAAAACCGCAGGCCTTCGATGATCGACAGCAAAAAGCATTGTTCATTTGTGGGTTAATATATGTATATTGAATATATGTATCTCTAACCTTTAGCCCTGCGAAAAGCGGGAATTGAAGGGCTTATCTCCGGGTTGGTATTCGTATCTGGGCGATACTTAGTCTGATTGCCCGACTGTTTATCTTGGCATCACATGTCACAGCCGCAAATCGCTGTGCAATGGAAATGTACTGTGCATACTTAATGGCATTACTATTGCATGCTAATCGCATTGTTGCAGCCCGTGTTTGCCTTGCACTGCGTAACCATTTCCCCTGACATCGAGGGCTTTCGCCGGTTCCCGAACCCCGAACCCTAACCCGAACCGATCAATAATACTCATTCAGCTAAAACTAAAATACAAACAGATTAACGCAAACGCCATTAAATTAATTTGTTCCCTGGAAGCATGAGCCAAAATTTCAAAGGTATTCTTAGGAGCGGTTTCATTTGTTAGCATTTCACAGGTTTCATTATAGACAGATTTCAGTCCAAGAAAAATCTGCAGCATGTACGAACCTATTTTATATAGTTATACAATTTATGTGTAATTAAATTAACATTGTAAATTGAGATACACAAACTTTTACTATTATACATTAGCACTCCTAATAATTAAATTCAAATAGATCGATCAGGTCAATTAACTAAAGCTGGAAACTAAATTAGCACAGGGCTAAGGTGTTGCCTCCATTAACTGAGGGCTGGTTTTAACTTAAAGGCACTTTAAAAGCCCGTTAATCAATTTCATTACAATTGACTTGAATTAATAAAATGATCATTTAATTTAATTGTCATACAATAGCACAAAGAAGCTAGAAAGGAAGCTAACTTCTGGAAGCCGAAGTTTGCATAAAATTGCAGTTTGCAATTAGTATTGGGGCGAAATTTAAATTGTCATTTTAATTCGTAAAACTTTGATATGCTTGTTTTTATTAGGGTAATAAATCTGCGTACAAGATTTAAAATTTTAAAAAAGAAATAAATTGATGCCAGTTTTTGACTATGATGATGAAGAATATATATGATTTATAGGGTCAGAAATGCCTCCTTTACTGCTTTGCTAACTTCTGAGTAAAATTGTAAAACCCTGCAAGGTAACTACTCGTTTGATTATGCGTTTGAATGCAATTTAAATAGGTTGATTAATTATTTAATCAAATCCATTACATTTATTAAAGCTGTCTGAGGTCTAGAACCTTGTTTTTTCCTACTTTCCCGTGCTATTTTAACCCAATTCCATCATCCACTCACCGCGTCGACGACTGACTCATCCCGCAAATGTTCGCCGGCTTTGGCAGTGGAAATTTTTGAGTGAAGCTGTTAAGCATTTGCATTGTCGTAGATTTCGGATTGCTGAGCCATGGGATTCGGATTTGGGCAACCGCAGCTGAGGCGTGTATTAAAACGACCTCCGAAATGTGTGTGGTTCCACGAACACAGAGTTTACAATCTGGAAAAGTTGCGCTGCGCAGAGAACACTTACGCTTACGCTTACGCTTATGCCCTGCTTTATAACAGACTCTTTTTGTATTCTTATTTTTTGTACAAGTCACTAATTACTCTGCTCGGGTTTCATTTTTTGTGTTTTTTTTTAGGTTTACGGAACCAGAAGTACACGCCGAGACACAAACAGAGACAGAGACCGAGAGTGAGAGAGAGTAAGTGCTTTTTTCGTGCTTTGACTTATAAACTGAAAACAAAATACATACTACCAACCGGCGGCGAATGCGTAAATGTCGTATAATTTAGTCCCACAAAGCAAAACTTTTAATATCTAACCCCGGGAAGACAACACAACACACGTCGGCTCATTGGTGTGTGTGCAGTGCACAAGCACACCTGTTTGAATACCCTTTTTTGGGGGTCTTTGAACATAGAACATAGAACGGCATAGAACATGTTATAATATGGATATTGATTAAATATTTGTACTTGTTTTCATGATTTAACTCCTACAATTAATCCGTTTAATTGGGCTTTAGGATTGTCTAAATAATTAAGCAATCCTTCCCGTGTCCTAAGATATTTTCTGCTTATCCAAAGATTATAAACAAATATATGACCTAAAGATCGAAAGAGTATTCCAATTTCAAATAGAAAAATCTGTAAACATCCATTAGAGCTAAACGTTTTTTATTTTTCCTGATTACAAGCCCTCACTTTGGCCAAGTTTAACCAGGAGCACTTGCCAACAGCCAGAACAAAACAAAAAATAAAACATAAAAACAAAAAAAACAAAACACATAAAATTAAAAACCAAATAAAAAGTACATAAAAAAGCATAAATCGGCACAAATGCAAGGAGGTAACCCAGAGCATTAACCGTAATTGTGGGCCAGACTTTAGGGGAACAGCAATTATTGTTGGACAGGTCAGAGAGAGCTGGCTCTGAATCCAGAATCTCGACCAGAATCCGAATCAGAACCAGAAGCCAACTGTAAACAGGCATTCCATCAGCAGCCACATCAATAATCATTAGAATTAGACGAGTGGCTGGCATTTGCGAGGAGGGGGACGGGAAGGGTAAGCGGCCTTTATCCGTATTTATTTTTAATTAAAGTGAAACTGCCGACGAGCTTGCGGCTGGCTTTGCTCAATTTACGGGCTCTGAAATGGTTCATGATGACGATGCCCGGGCCCCAGGAAAATGCTGCCAGTTTGCCAGTTTGTCATCGCCGCTCGAACTAAACTATTTCGCGCCGCAGTCAACCGCATAAATTCCTCAAAAAAACAATAAGCCAAGGTGTTTATGCGCTGGCTTAGAACAGTGTTATTAATTTTTAATATTTATGGACCTTAAACATCGTAAATCTCCTTGAATTAAAAGTAGTGGGGGATTGATTTACATTATTTGTTACTGATTAAGCAAACATAAATTTCAATACATTTTCATAATGATTGTTCTTTTATTATAAGTGCCAAAATATTGATAAATTATTTTCTAATATTATAATTACACAAATAATTAATTTTTAAAACTGTACACAGCAAAAGCCAGGCAAGACTCTACTTCTTCACTTTCAATAGTTATTTTTTTAATTGCTAAATACAAAATTGAAGTTAAAATAGTTTCCCAAAACTCGATCCTTTATGCTGCTAGGCATACCTGTTATTGACGGCCCCCATAAACATCTGCATTGTTGAGCATATTAAATTAAAAGCTGCTCTGCTGGGCTGCGGCTCTTTAGGCACGCACACCTGCAACCTCAACTGAGTCCTCCCCCCCTGGACCTTAACGCCTCTTATCAATGAGCAACCCTCGGGGGGAAATAGAAGCCATCAAAAACGACCGACTCTACAAAGCCAATGACTGACCAGGTGCGAGTTGCTCGGATGCAGATACAAACACAGATACTACACTCCTTCCTCGTCGGGTGAGAGTTCAAGAACAACACACAAGTGGCAATAATGAAATCTGAAAAGCCTTGGCAAATATGAGGCATCAGGCCAGGTTAACAGGGAAAACCACAGGCTGCGTGGCTTAAGAGCGGCGAAGGAACTTTCTCTTTTGCGCCTGCTCGCTCGTCGCATTTCTCTTTGGCGAATTTCCATCCTCCGCTCGGAAAAGGATGCCGCCGACAAGCAACAATTTTCATTGATAAAAACACCAGCTGCTGCCTCCTGGGGCTCAGTCGTACGCGAGTCCTCAGTCAGTTAGCTTGCAGCTCTGGGAATATTCGTCAAATCGGAGACTGCAATCACCGAGCTGCTGTATTGGCGGTTTAATTAAAAATTGCGTATACGCCGCGTGTCAACAATGTAATAGCCCCGGCTCCGGCGTGTTAAAACCGCTAAGTCATCAAAGGAACAGCGAAAGCCGCTTAAAAATTCACGAGTATAACTTTTTCGGGTAATCGCCGGAAATCGAGTTAAAGTTCCGAGTCCGTTTGGCGCCATTTGGCAATGGCCAACTTCGGACCTGTCCGATGACAAACTGCAAAGTGAACTTTTGTAAAGATTCTGCTTTTCACAAGACCAAGCAAGCAGTCGTGGCCAAAAGAAATCCCAGTCCCAATTGAACAAGGACACAATTGGAGTTGAATAAAAGTTGCACTGGGCAACGCACAAGCGAAAATAAGCATTGCAACCTTTTTAAGTTGGCGAAAACAAAATAACTCAATAGTCACAGCAGGTGAGCGCAGCACTCGTCCTTTTCATATGGCCATTTGCCGATTTAAATCGACATATTCGTCGCATTTATGCAAACAGCTTGAGTCCTTTGATCGCACTTGTTTAACTTGGAATTTGTTGCCGAGCCGTATTTGCCTTGGAACATTTCGATTATTTACTTTTGTTTACGCCTCGCACAATTACGAGAGCAATATCAATCAGGAAGCTCCATTTAAAATGTTTTACTCAATACTCAATATTCAATTCAATATTCGTTTCGAATTGCACATTAAGCTGTCTCTTGCCTTAACCCGCATTTTAATATCCAAACAGAAATCACAAATCAGTTCCCTTACAAATCGTATGCCAAAACGAAATGTTAATCTGAAAACATCAAATACTTTAGAATGTCAAACGAATTCTGCAAATTCATAAAAGCTGGGTCAAATGTCAGATTTAATTAATTTACAGTTTTTTATTGGACGTCAAATTACGTTGCTTTTATATTAAATTCAAAAGAAAATGCAGTAAATATGTACAGCATGGTAGTTCTCCATAAAATTCCTTGCCCAAAGGCTATTTTTAGACATACTGTGGCCTTAGTTGGGTTTAGTTCTTCTTTATTTATGTAATAAAGCTGCAGTTTAAAATGTATCAGTCACAGTTTATTTTATAGATAATCTTCCTACGTAATTTAAAAGCCTTAAAGCAAACTGCTTGCTTAGCCTTAAACAAATTAATAATTCGATAAATTATACTCATAATTAATCTGAACTCATTTGTAAACTCTAAAGGCTTAAAATTGTCCTGGAAAAAAAACCTTTTCTTCAATTGTTTTCTTTTCAATTTCCCTCATTCAACAATGGACGGCTTTGTTTACTCAATTTGTATTAAGGTGATGGGGGTCCTCTCAAATTGTTTACTTATTCTTATTAGCAGAAAAATAATCAAATAAAACGTCTTAGCCGCCCATCCGGCACTAAGCGGCTTTTCTAGAGCGGCGTTTCTAATGGCAGGAATTGGAAGTGGTTGTGGAAGTAGAAGTGGCCCCACTATCTGTCTACCTGGGGAATGAATGGACAAGTGCAGGCTCCGGTCTGGTCCGGGCTGCTCTCTTACTGGCTATCAGAGTCCTTTCGGCTGATTTCTTTTCGGCTTTGGGCCCTCTTTTGTTTGGCCGACACACCTGAGTGGCGGCATTCCTTGGAGCACTTGCCAAGCAAATAAGACCCGGCATCTCCAACATCCATGAAGTGGTCTTCAGTGGACGAAGACAGCCGCATGTCTTGGGGGCGCTTCTCTAGCACTTGGCCTCGGAGATAGTAGCTCTTTGGTTTGCTCAGCTCCTCCTCATTCCACCTTCTTGCTGCACTTGGTCCAACCTCCATAACCATAACCATCACCATCACCATATGCAACGCTGAGTGCACTTGACTGTTTTGCCTACATTCTGGGCCAATTCTGCCGGCTGACTAAGTGACGGTTCGCCGGCCGGTCACAATGGGAATCCGCATCTTAAAGGTGCCGTGGCTTAATTCTCAACAGATTGAATACTTGACATCCTCTAATGCGGCACAAATCTCAGTTTCAGCCACGTGCCCTCGCTATCTCAGTTTTTCTAGCCATCAGCATTAGTATTCATCACCACTGCACTGAGGGAAAGTCTCACTGAGTTTAAAAAACAACAGAATAAATCACTAACCGTAGGAAAAAAATGCTTTAAAATCCTATAAAAGCTCTAAAGAATTTTAAAATATTAAAGGATATATCCCAAATTGTATGCAAATATGTCTTTTTCATTTTATTAAATTAACCATTGTTCCCCGTGCATGTTTAGGCATTTAAGAGCCTGTTGATGATGGCGGCGGCACGGAACTTTTCACTTCTGTCGCAGCCTTGGGCCGCAAACATTGCATTTAGAATAACCAACCAGCCCAACCAAGGCACGTGCATCAGGGGAATCGGTGGGGATAAGGCTCTGGCTATGGCCAAGGGAATGTGTGAACGAGGCTGGGGAAAATGCTGAGGCTGAGTGCAGATGAGGACTGCAATAAACTGCCATACATAAGTGAAAATTGTGAAATGAAAACTGGCGCGAGCATAAATCAATATACCCATGGGGGTCATGGGATACCATGGCAAAAAAAATATATAGAAAAAGAAAAACACAAAATACAACATTGAAAACTGGCTCGACTTGGATTTACCGACTCTTAAATCCTGGCTGTCGCCTTGACTCCGTGTCCGCGAATCAGCTGTTGGCTGTATCCATGCAGCTGGGACAACCCTTTGCATAAAGGATATGCAACACATTACACGTCTGATCCGGACACATGTGACTTGGATGCGTGGGTTAGCTGCTGCTAACTCTGGCGAAAATTTGATTTTATAAAAATATGGCTTCAATTTGTGCTTTTAGAGGCATTAAAGCGTGCCTCACGACGGGAGTTGTAGACACTTTAAAGGGGATAAATTGGCAATCAGTTACATTTATGATTAGAAATGTGAAGGGGAAAATAACTAATACCTCGCTCTTTTAAAATATTTAATCATAAGAAAATCTCTTCAGTAAAAATATTAAACGCCTTAAAATGTGTTAAACCAACCAAATAACAGTCCCTTAAGTAACAGCACACCAAGAAATCATTTAACAATTTTAATTTAGTGCGGAAATAGTTCAGCTTAGAAGTATAAAGTATGTGGTTTTAGGGTAACCAATGTTATGCCAAGCTATTAAATCTACAATGAAGCTAAACGTCTTCGTAAAATAATAGCCGCGAAAAATAATACTCAAGGATAGCTCCCGGCGAAATCACTTTCTCTTTGAAGGCCACAGCCAAAGAACATACATATATTAAAATATTTAAATAGCGCTTAAACCAAATAGCGCTGTCTTGTAAAGTGATTCCCGCCCCTTTAAGCGATGCAATTATGGTGGCAGCTTCTGCCTCGACCGACAAGCGAAACCCAAACCGAAAGAAATTGAAACTTAATTTAAATAAATTATTGTCTTGCTCTTTTGCCTTGCTTGTTAGCGATTTGCAGCTTTTTCCAGCAAGTGGCTGGATAATTGCATCCGTGCATTCATTCCGTGGTCCCTGTTGCCGCAGGACGAACAGAAATGTTCGGCACCGGAAAAGAGCTGAACACTTTAAACCATTTCCACTCATAATTTAATTGCGAGTACGAAATAAAATTGTGGCGGAAAAATAAAGGACGCAATGCATTTGCACGAGGGGCTTGTGCATCCAGCCAAAAAGGCGCATATCCGCCATGAAAGAGTGTGCGCCTAAGTGATGGTTCCGCTTTTGTTTAGTGCACCAAAAGCGCCTGATACGAGTGGATAATCTGCAGCAGCGTGGCCCTGGCCGGCAAAGGAGCTTGGTCTAATCGAATGACTGTCGAATGGGCCCAAACAAGTCACGCCAGCTTGCACAATTTCTCGAGGACCCAGAGAATATCCTACGAGCTCTCTTGATTCCTTTGATGCTCCTGAATAGAAATGATTAACTGAAAAAAATAACGTTTCGCGACAGCAATTTGCTTTGTCTAAAGGGGACTCTAAATATAGTAGTATAGAAGGAAAAAGTGCTTTTCTAAAAATAACAACGATTTTAATATTTATAAATATTCATAGGACAAAGTCAAGAATTAGCTACAAGCGGAAATTGATTTGAATATTTAAAATTACATGTAACGTAAACGTTGCAACTTTTATTTACATTTTTGCATCTTTTAAAGACGTTTTTATAGTATCTTTCTGTGTATATGACTTGGCTTAACATTTATAATCGGCTTTGTAAATGAAAAAGCAGACAGATGCAAATACTTGACATTCAACAGGTTATGCTCCATTGCCCAGGCACTTGTTTAAAATCTGTTAAATAAAACCCTTCATTAAGTTCGAGTTGATGAAAACAAGTCCTCAGCTTAAATACGCATGACTGGCCATAAAGAATCCTGTGAAATGAGAATGTCGGGATGTGCATTTAATGGCAGGATAAATTCTGTATTTTTTCAAAATAAATATAAAACTTATACCAATGTCTGGCCGCAATGTGGCTTTAATAAATTATGAAGAAAGATATGTAAATTATACGATTAAAGTTTATCTGGAAAATGATATAAACAATTATCTACAATAAAATAGCAGAGAAACAAATTAAATACCCAATGGCCTATATCTACAGCCAATAAATAAATACTTGGCAGATAGTCAATGTGCGCAGAATGGTCAACGTTCCAAAAGCAGATTGCCGTGAATAAAATAATTGTAAATCAAGATGCACATGAATAGAAACTTGTCCAATGAGATTGTTTGACGTACAATTCCTTTGCCTTTGTTGGTAGATTTCTCAGAAAAGCGCAGCATCTGGGGAGCTCGTTGCGAGCCCTGTAACTGGGCACATCTAACGAGCATTCAAAAGCAGCCTGTGCACATTTCAAATTAACTGACAGAGAACAGCGTAAGCCGTTTGACTACCGCCCGCCGCCATGCGCACAGATTCTCTTGGAGACCGAAACAGGGACCAATTTTCATATCCTTTCTGAGTGATTAATTGCCAATGCCACAGCTTTTGGCCCCCCAAAAATGCCAGGGCATTCGATTGCGAGGAAACAAAGGCCCCAAACAAAAAACTAGTACCCAAAGACAAAATTCAATTGGCCAATTAGTGCCATTTAAATGGCATAAAGGCCAACGGAAAACTACGCCAATTTCAAAGCGGAACTAAATATTTTCCAGCGGATCTACCACAAAAGGCAAAGAGTTGTCGCTGTCGCCGTCTCCGACTTTGTTGAGGAGTCGTCGTTGTTCCCAACGAGAGTTGTAAATATAATAAGCAAACGCTTGAGAGGAATGGGTGTAGGGTCATGGGTCACTTGTAGTTGTTCCCAGACATTCAAGTTGTTCTTGGGAGGCGCTCGCGCTGCAGTTCGCTACCGCTGCTCCTGCTGCTCCTGCTGCTGGTGGGGAAAAGTTTTGAGCTTGGAATTTGTCTTTGGCCTCGACGGCTGCCGCCAAGTGCTGTTTATGCTCAGGCTCCTCTTCCCGGGCCCCGAGAAGTTCGTGTTTGAGTTTCAGTTGAAAAGCACTTGCGGCAGGACCTCGGATCCTCGCATGCCTGCCTGCAGGCTCACGTGGCCGGGCTGGCAGTTATTTAATAAGCAATTAAGTTTCCCCAACTAAATACATTTTCCTCGGGATTTACATAATACAAGAGCTGGTAAGTAATTATCCGGACTGACCTCAGGCATCCTGAGCAAGCAGGTGTTAATTGATTTTCCGGTTCGTATCCGAATCCAATCGGTGTGCATTTCCGCAACAGAAGTGCCTCGGTTACAGTTGTTAACAAAACATGATGCGGTGCCCTGATGTGCTAAATTAGTTCCAGCAAAATTATTTATCCTCACAAAGGATTTGCACAAAATATATATCCCACTTTGGCGCACATTAAAGAGCCAAGTCCAAGTTGGGCTTTGAAATGCATTAAAAACTTTTTTATGAAAAGCAAAAAAGTAAATAAAGTTCGTCATTGTTCTTAACTATAATACAGCAGTTAACACAATGTTATTGGTTTCACGCTGCTTTTAATAACTCCTACCTGGGGCATCCATCCGCTGCATTCCACTGGCTTTCCTAAAAAACTTGACCCAAGTTTATTGCTTTCATGGTGCTTTAAATAACTTCTGCATTCCACGAACCCCTCAGATATTCTGAACTTAATTTGGAGAGTATTTTTAGCTTTTAAAGTAGTTTTTAATAAGGGAATTACTCAGGGGGGGAATGAAAAATGAATGTAACAAACAGCTTATAGCTTTTAGTCAGCAGCAAATATTTTTAATTTAATTTATATTTTAAGTTAAATGGCGAAAATCCTTTTGCTAGCTTAATTAAATGTAAACTTTTATAATTGTAAACTTTTCGCATGTCTTCAGTAAATGTTGGCTTATTTCTAAGCAACTTTTAAGACTTTAAAAACTAAGTTACTGCAGCCAAGCCCTATTCAAGGTTAAGCCAAGATTTAAGCCGAAATTGGAACCTTCAAATTGTGATTAAATTGGCGAAGAAACACCACTTAACCCGAATGCGGTGAATTAAACATGGGACATCGATTAAACTAAACTCCTGTTTTTATCTGTCCTCATTTTAGGGTCACCGGCGACAGGCTAATTGCAGCTAACCCCGTTGGCGTTGGTCACACAAAAAATGGTTCGTGACCACGGCCGCATCCCCGCAGCATCATCACCACTGCAACCAGCTATAGCTCCTGCTCCTGCTCCTGCACCACTGACGGGATTCCTGCGGTGGCGATACGCCGCATCCTTGCCAAATGCGGCCAGCAACTAAGCGCACTTTAAGCGTCCACCTCTGCGGGCACGTTCCAGTTGCCGTTTGGCTGGGAAGCTCCTAAACTTTGGTTTGGGCCCAAAAAAAAAAAAAAAAACCCTCCAAGCAGACATGGAGACCATCATCCTGTCGACGTTGCCCACACTGACGACGGATGCGGCTGGCAGCAGCAGCTTTTGGCTAACCGGAGCCCTCTCCCTCTCCGAGATTCTGGCCAACTCAAGCCACGGCCCTAGCGCCAGTACATCCTCGGCGGCAGGGACTCCGTCGACGACCTCCTCGGCGGTGAATGTGGGCAAGGAACACGACAAGCACGTGAATGACAGCGTATCCACGGCACTGAGGTAAGGGGTTAGAGGTTAGCCAACGGAGGGTTGCACATGCCCACATTCCCACATCCCCAGATAACGCACATTCTCATGCCCCTGACAACCACAACTAGTCATCGCGATAAGCCCGGCTTAATTTTCTAGTGGGTGCATATTCAACTAACTCGCTTAGAATTCATAATGCACTCAAAGTGACTGGAAAGGGGTGGAAAATCGGGCTTACAACTATTTAAATAGGATTTAAAATAGATATAGACGAGCCAAAATCATTTAATGCTCTTTAAAAACTTTTAAACATTGATTTTCACAAAAGAAACTTATTACAATACTGAGCAGTAATTTAAATATCAAGTATACGCGCTGTTGTGGAAAGAGTTAAACCTACAACCATTAATTAATGCTTTACTGCAGTAATTCCAACTAAAGGAAAGAAACTAAATGAAACTTATTATAATACTTAAAACTTTGAGTGTTACATTGGAAAATATGGGAAACTATTTAATAAAATAAAGCCAGTAATTTAAATATTAAGTATACGCACTGTTGTAGAAAGAGTTAAAACTACAACCATTAATTAATCCTTTGCTGCAGTAATTACAGTTCATATCCCGGCTACATCCACTACCGCGACAAATATGACCTGAGCTACATCGCGAAGGTAAATCCTTTTTGGCTGCAATTCGAGCCACCGCGTTCGAGCACCTTTCTGGTGATGGCCGCCCTCTACTGCCTCATCTCGGTGGTGGGATGCGTGGGCAATGCATTCGTCATCTTCATGTTCGCCAACCGCAAGTCGCTGCGCACTCCGGCCAATATTCTGGTGATGAACCTGGCCATCTGTGACTTCCTGATGCTCGTCAAATGTCCGATTGCCATATACAACAACATCAAGGAGGGCCCGGCTCTGGGGGATGCAGGTAAGTGCCTTGCTCTTGAAGCTTAAATTCCCAAAATGAAAAAATTGCATGTTAAGTTTAACTTGTTTGTGTCCTAAACAAGAAGGATATAGATCTTGTTCATTGAACAAGTTTGCTCCTAAAAAGTTTCAGAAACTTACAAAGTCCTAGTAGCTTTTTTTTTTTAGTCTCTTCGCATTCATTTCTCATTCATTTTTCTCTCTGTATTGTGGCTAGATATCGAAAAAGCTGGTTTCCAACTGGCACAACTAACTGAATCTCTTCCCGCAGCCTGCCGCTTGTACGGATTTGTCGGCGGCCTGAGTGGCACCTGCGCCATTGGAACACTCACCGCCATCGCCCTGGACCGGTACAATGTGGTGGTGCATCCACTGCAGCCCCTGAGACGCTGCTCCCGCCTGCGTTCCTACCTGATTATCCTGCTTATCTGGTGCTACAGCTTCCTGTTCGCTGTGATGCCGGCTCTGGACATCGGGCTGTCGGTTTATGTGCCCGAAGGTTTCCTGACCACCTGCAGCTTCGACTACCTGAACAAGGAGACGCCGGCCCGCATCTTTATGGCGTTGTTTTTCGTGGCAGCTTACTGCATCCCGCTGACCACCATCGTATACTCCTACTTCTATATCCTGAAGGTGGTCTTTACGGCGAGTCGGATTCAGTCGAACAAAGATAAGGCCAAAACGGAGCAGAAGCTGGCCTTCATTGTGGCGGCCATTATAGGATTGTGGTTCCTGGCCTGGTCGCCATACGCCGTTGTGGCCATGATGGGTGTCTTCGGTCTGGAGAGGCATATAACCCCGCTGGGATCTATGATTCCGGCGCTCTTCTGCAAGACGGCAGCCTGCGTTGACCCGTACCTGTACGCAGCCACACATCCCCGGTTTCGTGTCGAAGTGCGTATGCTTATCTATGGACGGGGAGTCCTCAGGAGGGTGTCCACCACCAGATCATCGTACATGACCCGATCGAGGTCATCTTTCACCCACAGACTACGCACCTCGACCACGGGTGGTGCCGCAGGCGAGGGCGATCACCGCATGGAGACCTACCTGATGAACAATAACCTGATGATGGTGCCCGAGGAGACGGAGGAGAACGAGGAGATTGTCGTAGTGGCCGAGATTAACAATTCGGTGAGCAGTGTCATGGAGCAGAGTAAGTTCTAAAGGGACTGTCAAGGAGCAAGTAGGTGCATTACTTTCAGGAACAGCACATCCCTGGGGCGAACAGAAGTCACAAGTTAAGTAAGGAATAGTTTTTGTATTCGTTTAAGCTTTAATCATTTGTTTTTTATTCTGAGTTACAAATTCCTTTTAAATATTTGTTAAACATATTTCTACTCAATTTAAGAAGTACTCATCAAAGGTAATTACAAATTACCAAACAATGTAATGTAAAACCCCCTTAAACTCTGTTTGCCAAGGGAAACTTTACCTGCATCAACTGTGAAACGTTCTAATTAATTTGCTAAATTTTGTATGAGACTACTAATTATGAATTGCAATGTAATAGGGTCTTTATTGTTGAACTAAGCCAACGAAATTGTACTTGGTAAGCCAGACAACCGAAATCAGACACTGCGACTTGGGCAAAGTGATTCCATTTCTCCAATAACGGATGGCCAATGGCATTGTTCTGGCGGCTGAATGCAATGCCATTGAAGGACCCACAATGGAAATGAAAATAATAAACAGAAATGAAGCAGGAAAATCCGCCTAGCAGTCGGACGAGGGCACAGCGACCCTACTAGTGATAGTAAACATATATAATGAGCTTACGGGATGTTTAGACAGACAGAGAGAGGACGGTATTTCGATACATGTGGCAGTGGATTAATGGGAGGCCAATTATCCGTAGGCCTGGCAGGGTCAAAATTAGTACAAAGAACGAGTGGAGTGCGGGATTTGGAGGCCAGCAGGGTAATTCGATAGGAAAATTATACATAATTTCAGGGAAAGTCGCCCAGATCTAGCCACACTCGAATCGGATTCGCAGAATGCTTGCATTGTATCTTAATAATGGGGACACGACACAATCAAACGAATTGCGGGCTCCTTGTACTTCAATTGTATTGTGATGGCAGCTTAGACCGATTAAGTCTTATTCCAGGCTATTGTAAATGTTGGATAAATTAAGCTAATTGCGTTTACATCTCAATGTCTACCCCCAAATGGTTCTGTGTATCTTATAGGTATTACTTTAGATTGTATACAATGTCTACTCTAAAGCCGAGCTAAGCAAACACGACTTTGATAAAGTCAACGAGTACTTGTACCTGTAAGGATAGCAAATAATGGATAATAGATAGCATTATCGGATAATGGCTAAAGGGATAATGCCAGCGAAGCGATATATAACGAATTTATACTCTTGATACTCTTACCTAACCGTATCATTTTATATGTGTACATATGTATATCCGTGTATAGTATATAGTATATCGGGGATATCTGGCCGGTCACAATAGACCCGTCCGCCGAGAACAATGACAGCGGCAGATGAATAAGTCTCGGCCAGCATTTTAATTACTAGACTACAAATTTAAGCCATTGTTGGGACAAACTTATGTACTTCCTTGGCTATGTGAGCGAACAATGGCCTCTGCTGTTTGCAATTGTGCTCAAAATAAAATTGCAGAAAAATACCAAAACAAGGGGAGGGAGGCCGCGAGGCGGTGGGAAAAAAACCATTTAATTAGCATATTTAAAATGCACTTTGACAGCCATTTTCTGTGTGCATTGTATGTGTTTCACTTAAGCTGCTTGTATTTCAATTAGTTTAACTCAGTAATTGTTTGACAAGTACGTATGTTTTTGTATTTGTGGTAATGTAAAAGAACAAAAAGCCCCACAGCTCGAAATAAATGTGCAAAAACTACAAAAACGACAAACGAAACGGTGTTTTAAGTCGGAAAATGAATATGCACCAACAGGTGTATTACTTTCGAATAAGTAAGTATACAAAATGCAAATAGTAGTGTATGTGTGGAAGATCCACGTGAGTCCATTGCAGCTGATAATGCAATGAGCGACCACGGCGCGTATACTTAATGTGCTGCCCAAGAAGCCGCATGCATTTCCCAGTATTTTCAGCGCACCTTCACGCCAAGAGAGCACAGCGATGAGAGAGAGCGTTTGAACGAGAGAGAGCCCGCGCCGGCTACAGTGCGCGACATACACATACTACAGCTGGCTGGGTTCAGCAAGGAAAACTCTCATCAGCTGAGAGCTTTCCCCCTATTTTCTTGTTAGGAAACATTGGCCAGACAACGACGCCGGCGCCGGCTGCCAAAGACAAGAGCAGAATTTCACACACGCAGCATAACAATAATTTCAGTCGCGTTTTTCACGACCTGCCCGCGGTTGTTGTTCCCACAAAGTCTTCTCATTTTCTTTTCCAATCAAAAAAAAAAAAACACCCAAACGGATTTGTTTAAACAAAGCTGTATATAAGCCGTATATACATATCGTGGAAAAGTGAATTTCCCGCTGCCCCCGGTAAGGCGAGGAGCGAGAACGCAGGGAAGCCGGCGTAATAAGGGGAAAGGAAACTAAGGGACAGCATCCCGGGGAAGCGAAGCGTATACAACCCAGCCCAAGTAACTCCCAACTGCCGCGCATTAGGTTCGGTTCGCTTCTATGTACACATTCTAAGGGTTCGCCTAATTGTATTTCGATTTTTCACGTTTTTTGCTTTGCCCGCACCGGAAACTCCTCTTGTGGCTCTATTTTTAATGCTGCTCCTAAGTGTGAGTGTGGTTGTAATTGCATTTCGTTCGATTCGATTAAATTTGGCTTGATGCATGTGTATGTTTGCCGGATGCCCAAGGAAATATTGACTAAACAAACGGCATGCAGGCAATGTTATTGCTGGCGATTTATCTCAGTGCAAAGCCAGCCAGTCAGCCAGCCGCCCACATCGTTTACAGGAAGGTTCCGAGATATGTACACTCCAGAAAGTGGCAGCCACTGAGACCAAAATGTTATGAAACTATGAATTAAATAGAGAGAGTGAGACGTGATTAATATATAAAGTTTTAAGTACATATTTAGATAACAATCGCTGAGAACTCTCAAGGGACTTGCTTTCCTAGTATCTTACTAGTAAAATGTTATATTTAAACATAGAGCCAAGACCTCTCCCTGAATCATACTTATTTCCTTGATTCTACTGCCTATTTTCCCGCTGTGCATAATTATTGTAATGCTCGTGTATATGCTCATGTGTTTATGTATCCACGGAGATACGAGCACGAGTTCGAGTTTAAGTGTCGCGTGTTAACAGCTATCGACTTCCTTGCCTGCTCATCGCCAGTTCGTTTATCACCTGCAACGATTGCAAAGGCTATTAGGGTCGTGTGTCTGAAATTTATTCCCAAGCCCAATCCGGGCCTCATTTCCATAACTCTTACGACTCTCTCACGACTCGCAGACAAAGTGTCTGGCGTGCTACTCTGGATACTCCAACAAAAAAGCCAGCAACGAAAAAGCAACCCGAATGACAATTGAAAGGGACACAAATGAGCATGCAAAGAAGGCCACTCGACTGCACGGACTCGCCTGGCGGCAGGGATTTCCCGCCTCCAATTTCCATACTCACACAGCACCCCAATCTACGGCGTCACTCGCACATTACTCATACGACGCGTTGCCCGTGCGACAAATACTTGTACAACAATGCAGCTCAAGTGACGACGCCACGACTGTTGACAGCTTTACCGTCACTCACACCACCTATATAGTTGATATGATTGTTGTTGTGCTCCTTGTTTGTGCCAGTGCTCTTGTTCCTGTTTTTGTTGTTGCTGTTGCCATTGCCTGAGGTGTTGTTTACACACACACAGTCGTTCACAGACGACTGTGAATTTGTGCACGCGATTCGTTAGGGGCAACTATCCGGGATAATACTCCGACTGAGTAGCAAGTGTTTCTTTCATTTCATTTTCAAACATATATGTTAACTCTTGTGGTGAAGCCTTAAACAGAGATCGCTTTAATCAACTTTAAGAGGTACATAAATATAAACACACACATTTCCCTCCATCATTGTAAATTATAATAATATTTATTCCTTCACTTCATTGTACCGCATAAAATACAAACTTTACCAATAAATGAATTACAATTTTGATTCATAAAACACTGCAGCTGTACAAATAAATGTAAAAGCAAATAATGGAACTTGAGTGGAAATTTATTCGCCCGCTGAATAAATTTAATTCGTTGTGTCCTTGCCTCTGCTGACCCAAATGCAGATTGATTTAATAGGAACTGAAAGTTGACTCCTTCCGCATGAGCTGCCTTTGCCTTTGACAAATTAGGGGTCTTTCTCACATCATTGATTCCTCTCACTCCTCCTCTCTCTCTGTGTCACATTTTGTGGGTCTTTTTCGGAGTTGAACCGGACCCACATTAATTCAACTCCAGCTGCAGAGCGTTCCGGGTATTGTTTATACGATGTTTTCAGTGTTTCGTTCTCGATTTGAAATTCATATCGCATGCTGCAACGGGTTGAATCTTATGCTCAGCGTAGTTTTCGATACCAATGCTCCTGATTTCCAGCGTGACGTCAATTGCAAACGCTCGCTTCCATTTGGCTGTGTTTTATTGTTTTCCGTGTTGATTTGGCTCGGCTTGGCTGGTTTTTATAGGGCGATGTGGCGCAACAAGAGCAAGTCGGGTGCCGGTGCACCGGCAATCAAAACAAATCGAAATAGTTTTTCGCTGGCAGCTGCACCTTGCAGGGCGATGTTTTAATTAAGTTGAGAAGCTGCCGCACATCCCGAAATACACTTGTAATTGCTGTACTTGCACCCTTTCAAGGGGGTATTATTACTCAGAAATATAGCTAGTATGGATTTGTATATCTTTCTATATAAAATATTACTCTTGAAAATATAGAAAATCTAGAATATAAACAGAAAATGTAGAAATGAGAAATATTGTTGAGTTTTGAATATTGTTTTCTTTATGTATATATGAACATATATTGACGATCATCTATTACCTTTTTTAATCGCTGAAAATATTGTCAGTTACGAAACAAGGACTCCCACGGTTTCTACAGAAAGCGCATTTAAGCTTCCAAACAATCTGTTAGGTTTTAATATAATTCTGTCTAGTTAAACAGGAATTTCGAAGGGTATTCCCAGCTTCGGTACCGAAATCCTTCCTTATTTGTTGCCAGCACCTCTCATTGTTGTCTCAATTGCAGTTGCTGGCTTTCCCGAGAATATTCCCATTCCCGTCGTACCCATTCAGATGCCCATTGAGGGGCCGGCTTCGTGTCCGCACTAATGACCGTTCGCTTTGCTTTTTGATTTTTTTGGCATCCGTGCCACCGCTTGGAATGCCATTCACCGTGCGTAGAGTAGGCCCATCCATCCATCCCTTGGTCCCCCCTTCCTTCCCTGCAGCACATGAATTTATAATTGCATCATTTTTGGGCACACAAGTGCCTGCCCCCCGTGGATGGGATGACATTCAGTCGGTCACTCGCCGCTGCTGCAGTTGCATTCGCAGTTGCATGCAAATTTGCGTGCGAATCCACGAAGAGCCATGGCAATGCGTCAACTGGCAGGCCTTCTCTGGTTTAATTTAAATAAAAAACACTCGGCCGTGTTGCACTGCCAAGAGTGCGGAATATACATATTTTGTGGCCCTCGTTTTGTTTATTTTCATAACTGTACAACAACAGAAATAACATGTTGTTGGCTCAAAACGAAATATTGAAATATTTATAAAAACGCCGAAGACCGATTGCCCAAACATTTCCCTTTCAATGGTAATACGTTTCAAGTGATTTCTAAGTTTGGGAGAAATTGCATTTTGTTGTTGACTCAATGGGATTTTTGTTGTATTTATCTATTGCATAAGAAATATTTTTCATTCAGATAATTATACAATTGGCGGGGGAAATGATGAAAGTTTCTTTTGTTAGTATCACAATATGAAAATTATTCACGTGTCCTATCTCTGAAGTATAAATATCACCGATTTACAATGAAATTTAATTAGATGACTAGGAATAATTTGATTAATTTATACCAAAATCACATGTATGTAAATGAATATTTTACGGGGACAATGCAATGTCCGTTTTAGTGGAAAATCCATCAGTTTGTTAATAGTTTCGCGGTGTTATAAGTTGGAATAATTTACTTGATTGCTAATGACACTTAATTGGTCAATAAATTAGACAGGTGTTGATTTCTCTGCTTACTTGACATCTTATAAGGGGAATCACATTTATTAGCATGTTTACTATTCAAATGTTATTGATATTACGATTACATACTATTAGTTGTATAGTAAGCAATGATATAGTATTTTATTTGGTGTAGGTTTGGGTTTGCCAGCGTATAAAGTTGTCATTGTTGTCCATTTCAAATGTAAATAATCAACTTAACGGGTATTATTCAAACGTGCAAATTGTTTCGCTGGCTCATTAAAAATGCCATTTAATTGAGCATCCTGACCTGTTTATGGTCATTTTTGCTTTCATTTGCATATTAACTTTCCCCTGCTATAAGCTTTTTTCCTTGGAAAACGCAATTAAAATTGTTTATGGCTTTATTAAATTATTGACCAACTGACATTTCTCTATTTCTCCTCTTCAGACTGAAACGTGATAATTTGGGAATTCGAACAAAATAGCGAAAAGAAGGAACACGGAGCAAGCAAACGACATATCATTATCGGAGTATCCCGTATCTGTATTTGAAAGATGTTCGACATTACATGGCTGCCCACCGTCTGCGGGTCGCTGGCCCCCGCCCTCATTCCGCCGGCCCACATCGTCATCTTGTGGTACTTCTGGGAGAACTATGCCCGCTACGTGGACAGGCACTTTTGCACCTGCTCCTGCTGGGACACCGTCTTCAAGGGACCCTACGAGTCCGGAGTGGCCGCCTACAAGCATATGTACTTCAACGCCACCCCCAACAGCTTTAAGATGTGGATCCTGACGGTGTTCGCCGTGATTGCCCTGTACGAGTGCATCAAGCGGCTAATCGCCCTGATCCTCCAGCAGCGCGTGCGGTACTCGATGCTCCTGCTCTTCCTGCTCTCCATATTCTCGCACTACTATGCCTGGTGGGCGTACATCAACTATTACAACGACGACTACTACAATCAGTGGAATCACCAGCTCTTCTTTACGGTGAGTGGGCAGCCAACACTGGGGAGAAAATTCTATACTATAAATATTATATGTTTCCATGAAATTAGCTATCCTTTAGCAAGGTTTCAGTTAATGGAATTCTTACAAAACTTGGTTAATTTAGCGGCTATTGAAAGAAAGCTTCTTTATATAATTAAAACTTAGATATAGATTCTCTTTTAGAATTTGCTTAAAGCATTAAAAATATATTTTTTGCTTCTGAATTATTTTAAAAATGATTATAATTTAATTATATTTCAAAAGGTTAACGTTAATTTATTATATCTATATAGAATCTCTTTTAGTATTTGCTCAAAGCATTAAAGGAAGAATTTGTGCTTCCTAATTATTATAAAAATGGTTATAATTTAGTTATATTATAATAGGTGCTTCTATTATGTTGTTGTTATAATGTTCTCCCTGTGTAAAGCTTAACTTACAACCCAGAACTTGCAAGTCAAAGTCAAATATCGCAGCAACGTGCCATCATATGTGCCCTAAACCAGTTACCGGCCATCTATAATTTATTGGCAAAGTTCGTCCTACGCGAGGGCGCTCCAAACTTGCACAATATGCGCTCCAATTCGAACACTTTCCCGCACAATTTTCGCACTTGTCCCGCACTAGACCGCCCGCCTAGAGTCCTAGTTGGCCAGATAGCTATGTATATCTGTAGCTATGGTCATGGAAATAGAGGCACGGCCGGGTAATAAGTTTCAAGAGCAAATCCATCCATCCAACCAAAGTTTAAACTTAAAAGTTTAGCCCTGTTAATGAGCGAGTGCGGGAGGTGGAGGGGGAGGGCTATGAGCAAGCCGGAAAATTGGAAAATGCCGAAGGGCTGATAGCTGATGACTAAAAATATGCAAAGAGCCTGTGCGCGTGGGTCAGCAGAAAAACTTGCATTGTTTATATTTGCAGCTAATTTGGAGTTCAAAACCGAAATAAATTTGTGCCCTTTCATAAAGAGAGTTATTGGGAAAGGCTTTTCATTAGTTTTCACCTATCTTTCCAGGTGACCGAGCTGTTCTCCACCGTGCTGGTGATGCACCTGGCCAATGCAACAAACGTGGTCACGCCGAAGAAGGTATTCTGCATCGTTGGCATCGCCCTGCTGCACATTCTGGCCAGCAGCTTCGATCAGTTCTTCATGAATGTGGTGCGCGGCGAGGGATATGCCCACCAGGTGGTCCGCGATATAGGATTCATGGTGCCGGATCTGCTGCAGCTCTTCGTACCCGTTTGGCTGCTGCGACAGGCGCGACGAGAGTGCTACACCACGAGGCCGTTCCATCGGGACAGGAAACTGCATCGGGATATTGTGGCCATGCTGTGCCTCGTGTCCCTGCTCTTTGTCATCTGCACGGTTTTGTGAGAGCGGATCCTGCTGGACGTCTACGAGGCGCGGCACGGCAAGATCCAGCCGATGCAGGATGCGGCGGTGCAGCTGCTGAACCGCTACCGCATGCTGGCCAGCGGCAACGTACACAACTAAGGGCGACTCTGGCCTCCGGTGATGATGTGTGGTGGACAATAGCGGCACTTACTGGCAGTAAGTGCGGAATATCCTGTATTCCTGTAGAGTTTTGTATTTTCATTTACCATTTGTGATAGATGTTTATGTTGTTTGGGGACGAGGAGTTGACGGAGAGCATATCGATAAGCTAACTTATCAGCTAACCATGGTACATAATCACAATACGACAAATAGTAATCTTCCATTTAGAAACGATGTTGACCGATGTTGACCCATAGTTGAACCTAGGTACAATGTAGTGAAATCCAATCCTCTGGGAGTCCCACAATACGAATACTAGTAGACACGGGTGTAGCCCCTAGACACAACGATCAACCCAGTGGACCAAACTCGTTTAACAACTATTATTTCAGATCGGAAACTGACAAAAACTGAAAACAGAACAATAGTTTCTTTTTACTCTAGTCTTTTGGTCCACTGGGAACATGCACACGTGTGTAGATTAGTTTATGGAACAACGACGCGGATACTTAATAATGATTATGGATTATGGATAGTGGATAGTGGATTATAGATTATGGATTATGGAATATGGATTATGGATTGTGGATTGTGCAGACCCACCCAGTGTTATACTACCTTTAACGAGTTACAGGTGACTTAGACTGTTGTTAGATAATAACAATATTATACATGTGCTTCATGGCAAACCAACAAGATATTCCAGTACATACCAAATAGTAGCGAAGACAGCAAACAAAACAAAAACCGTAGTAATCAAAATTAGCGTTAACCTATATTGTTACGATTAACTTTACAAAGGAAATCAAAAACATGCAGTTTATTAATATTTGGAATAGCCTATATACTTATACATACACCCATACACATATATATATATATATATTTTAGTATACAAAATTATACTGAATAAACTTTTAAGAGACTGAATATCCAGCCAGTAGTTTCCCTAGAGTTGCCCAGAACGGTGAGTAAAAATAAACGTTTTAATTATTTGTAGTTTTCTTTTATTGAAA